>PQWD01002984.1:0-143845 GCA_019425675.1 Leucinodes orbonalis | reverse complement strand
TACCTATATGCGAATTTCACAAGATTAAGAATTACTAGGAGAAATAGAGCAATTAGAGGATGCCCTAATTAACATCTTAATTACCTGGTAAAACCAAATTAGAAACAAATGTAACACCAATGGATTCGCCATCTACAGAGGCAGCATTTAGTAATTTCCTCCAGGATGCCAACTATCAACAACCCAGTACAAGATCATGAACCGGAACATTAAGACACAGGTCAGCAGTTAAACTAATCTCTTTAGATCTCACTCTTACAGATTAACGAGACCAGCCCAGTACTCAACATCAAAGATATCCCATTGAAGAAACTACCGAAGATACAGCATCTCATAAGGAGGGAGGACCCATTGAAAACCAAGCAATTGAATGAATCCAGCTCATCTGGCTCTCACGATTTCCCGCATACATCATCAATAGCATCCCTTGGGCTCGCATACTTCATCTATAAAAGAAAATCTACAGACGACAAACGGGATAACTCGGACCCTACAGCTGACAGCTTCAGCATCCTGCAGCAGAAACAACCTAGTGCACCATTTTCTCTTCAAGTTGAAAATGGTCCATCTTGAGGGTGGAGGTGTTAAGTGCGAACAATATCCCATTCATTATTGTACACATAGCCTTATTCTATTCTTTTCAGTCCTAAGCCTTATAATAAATTTCGCAATAACTTGTTTACTCCCATAATAATCAGTTCGCAATGTCGGCAGCTAGGAATATCATCTTTCGGTTAGCTGACACTGCAATACATGTAATAAACAAATTCTCCATGTTTTCCATGATTTATAATTAAATCCGATGTCCATCGCGGATCTACTTAGTTGTACTTAGCTAAGTTTTTAAAATAAATATTTTACGTGATCCGCTAGCTGCGTATTTATTTTGCGGATGGACGACTTCACCACAACCTTCGAATCTCCTTCGCAAGGTGTATGAAGGTTTCTCACGATGTTTTCCTTCACCGTTAAGAGCGTGGATAAGTACATATATTTTCAAAATGCGAAATACATTGGTACGTGTCGGATTTGAACCTCAGCCCTCCCGGTAGGAAGGCGACAGTCCACACCACTGAGCACACGCTCTGCTTTTTTCCGGCTTTATTGATAAATTAATTGATAACATACGATTGTACAGTTACAAACTGGTTCAGGTAAGGCAAATGTTGCTATAATGATATTTTTTTCATAATTCTCATAATCTCAATTTCAAATATTCAAACACGCAATGTTGCTGTTCAAAGAAAAAAACATTATAAGTAACCAAGTATGAACTCTGGTATTATCTACTGTGAAAGCATGTCAAACTGGTAGCGGAGATCACCGCGTTACGAAGGTGTAATCACGGTTCGCTTTACGCCTTTGTAGTGGGCGTGAGTGGCGAAAGAAAGGCGCCAGCATCGGTCGGGCGCGCGACATTGTCAAGGCCGCTCGAGGTCGCCGCATCGGCGCACGCGCACCCACACACACTATGCGGTTTCTTTTACTGTAATTGTAAAGATTTTATACTTCCTAAAATACGTACAATACTTTCCTCTTCATTTGTGATTAGTATTTGATATGCATTTTTAATTCACCAACAAATTATAAAATTCATGTCACTATAGATACGACTAAATAAATTTAAGATTGTTCAGTAAACCTTTTATTCCCTAACTACATTTTAATTTATCTAAACGAATGATAATGATATAAAATAAAGACAATGAAAACAATGATCTACGGCATAATTCAAATATGTATATAAAAATAATTTATACCTTTATTGAAATATTGTGTTTTTTTATAATATTAATGCATTCACTTTTACAGGAGTATCCTTCAAAATTGAAAATTTATTCATAAAATTTTGCTTAAAACACATTTGCAGTCACTGAGACACAATAGATGTTTTAATATTTTGACGTCTACTCTACGTGAACGTGTTACAAGGCAATAGGGAAGCTATCATATAACATTCAAATTAAGTCAAGGTTGTTCCCGTCCAAGAATGCAATTGCCCAAATGTAACCGAGTTTCACAATCCGAATGTACCGCATAGTGCGGCGATGCACCGGTTACATAACCGATGTGTCCGTTGCGCAAGCGCGTCCGGGTGCGGTAACGGTCCGGACCACGGAATGCCGATTTGACGCGCAGTGTGGCAACCGTGCACGCGTCCGTCACCCGAAGGTCGTTGCATTTTCGTGATGACATAATGACAGCGCGTTAACAACATCCATTTTGGAACTCATCACTGTTAGGAATTTGAAAAAGAACATCCAGTGCCCCAATTCCGCTCATTTACAAATACGCAATTTTTTCATATTTTACTCTCATTTCGTTTTTATGGTTTAGTATTATATGGGTTACATCAATAAGATACAAGTATCATATGTACGAATTGTGTACTCATGAGTACAATAATATGATTAAAAGTTGGATTGTAAAGTGTCGTAATGTCAAGTAGGTATATTAGTAGAATTGAGGTCCTGGTACTAATAGTGTAGTTACATATAAATATCACATTACACAGCACCATTTAGCCCCAAATTTAACTAAGGATCGAGTTTTGTGGTGACTTAACAACTGATAAGTTAAACATACTTAAATAGTTTTTTGTGTATGAATACATTTTATAAAAACAGCCAGAACAATACAAAGAGACAGACACAAATATTAGTTCAGCACAGGGAACGAACACTAAATCCTCTGTATAGTAGCTAACTTCTTAACCATTACACAACATGGGTCGTCAATAATACTATAATCTACTCGTATAGGTGTCTCATCATCATCATTCAAAGCCACAAGATCTTTCCACTGAACAAAAGCTTCCACACCCACCGCTCTGAAGTCTGCACATGATGGCTGGACAACCATCTTTAGATCCCCTATTTTCCACTAACAAATAAATATCCACTGACATACACATTTCTAGCGCCATCTAGCACCAATAAGCGTGAAGCCTGTAAGATGGACCGGTATAAGACAACTTATATACTTCTTTTAAAATATCAATAATTATATTACATTGAAAAAATTAACATATAGTTAAAAACACCACAGACCATTACTAAGACAGAATGTCATAGCCAAATCAAATGTTTATACAGCCTCGGTGACTAAACGCCGCGGGAACACATTGGTTGTATGTAGCGGACGTACTAACCGCTACATAAATAGGACGTGGAAATACTTTTTTTATCTTGTGGGTGGCGGTCATAAGAACATTTCCACTCCAAAAGTCATGTTTATTAATAATAAATAATTAAATAACTCGTTTTTTGACTGATTATTCAACTTCAGTCACTTTCATTATTCATTAGTGGCATCGCAGTGTAACACACGCCCTTGGGTGCAATGTACAAATGCAACTCGATGTTAAACAAGCATTCGATATCACTTCCTTATCTCATTGTAGCCAGTGCGGCGTCGTTGGACATGTGGAATTAAATCAAAGATGTTGTATTTCTATCCTCCCGCCACTTACCAATCATTACTGATGTGTGAGCGTTTAAGTATAACACAAGTTAATGTGTTTTAGTTGCTATACGCTAAAAACAGAATTTCGTACTTTATTTATAACAGTAAAAGTATAATTTCGCGAAAAACAGTACAGTTGGCAACCTAACGTGAACCTAACCTATTTTATTTTAAGTATGTAAAGGCTCCTTTCATTCGCGTGTCGAGATCATGTGGTACATCATCCCAAGATACATATGTATCTTGGTGTATGTACACCACAGCGGATAACGCGCCAAAACTCCAAACTTGTTCAGTAGTACCCAGTAGTATATCTTATGACATTATTAATGGCTGTAGTAGTTTAACAATATTCAGCTTTGTGTTGCGAGTGTTTTTTTATAACTAACACATAATAAGCTCAATCATGCCTCCCGACATGGGCTATATGTATATTTTTTCATATTGATCTATCAGCTTACTAGGTTCCACACTGCTGCTAATATCTTTTCCTAGTACAGTACATAGGTACACTATTTATAATAGTTTAACACAAAGGCTTCAAAACCTATTCTAACCCTAATTGTCCATTATTCTTAATGATGGATATGTACTGTGTACAACGCTCGCTACGTAGCAATTGACATAAGTTCCTTATGTTTAAGACTCAAAGAAATCAAGGTACATTTTAAATATATTAACGAAAGCATTTAGCTCGGCGTTAATACAAGAGTTCAAATGGACTTACGAGTGGCAGCTTACATATGAATATGCTGATTGTAAAAACGCACGTCTGGACGCAGCTCAATAAATCGCGCTATGTTTGTGTACTTAAAGCCGTTACGTCTGATTGTTTTATTGGAGAACGGCCAAAAAGCACGATACAGTATTATCTGTATATAGCACTGATATTTGTATTTAGTAAGGCGAATTTTGGTACGAGTATGCACGGAAGTTGGGCTTGGAAACTCAATCAAAATATAGAGGTGGCCGTGCTATGAGTAGGTCTTTCTTAGGATAATCTTTCCTTAAATACACATAATAAATACATAAAACACGTCTATAATTAAAAGGGAAATAGGTGACCGTATACGCGATTTCTCACATCTCATTAGGTTTTCTTAATTACAATCGCATGTAAATAAAATAAATATTTCAGAAAAAATTAAATGAATGACGAAGATAATTATAATATAATTAATATCTTTAAATATTGTTAATTCAGTAAATTTTAAAAGATTTCGTATAAATAATATGATATTTTGATTTACGAGGAAAAGCCTGAATCAAAGGTAGGAAAAGCTGCTTATGATAACTTAGATTTTAAGTAGTACTCTCGATTATACTTACATGAATAGTTTTTATTTTACAAAGTAGACGAAGTGACCAATAAGCTCATCGTGATGGTAAGTGACATGCCTGCCCGTGATAAATGCAGTATTGAAAAAACAAATCACATTAAAAAGTAATTAATTTCCGTGAAGATGACTGACTACGTTGTCTTCTTTACGAAAAACAGAAGATCGGGAGAACGAAGAATCAGTATTGAGGCTGCCACATATAAACGGTATCAGTAATATGAAATCTAGTGAGCACATAGATGCACCACATTATATTGGCTAACTCTTAAAATCATGTCACGGTACCCCTATCTTGAAGTTTACTCACATGAATGATCATAATATTATTGTACTCGTAAACATGTTTTGTCGGGAAAATGTTATGATATTGAGGAATAAGTGCTGTCGACCTTTTGCATGATCAAGTTCTTGTAGATCTTTAAATAATTGAATATTAGCCGCAAAATGGCATAACATTTCCATAGTACGTTCACGTATATGATACATATTGAAAAACATGACTACGCACTTGATATCAACCGAGAATTGATTTGTTGTTTCTCCGAATCGATTCGGGTCGGCTTCGATTTGGCAGTAGGTTGTACATTGTTCTGTGTTTTTAAGGATGTTTTGGTTTTCAGTTAATGTAAACAATAAATACAATAAAAGTTAAAATCCTAGACTTGTTTGATTGGAGGAAGTTCTTAATAGGGTCCTCAGTGGTTTTTTTTATCGATAGCAATAAGCGACGAAAAAGTAACGTCCAATAAACTCCTTCAAGATCGAGAAATTTCAAAACCATTAGGGGACTGTGTCTTCATACATATTTCTATAATAATTTTATTGTAGTAACATCCAAGTCCCGTAAGATGAACAGCGTTAGTAAACCCAATACAGCATATTTGTTAGTTTTAGTTGGTATGTAATTGGTAAAGGTGAGATGTCAACTATTTAGGTTATAATATCGAAGCACGTTTTGTTTTACTCTCAATTTTGTTCATAATATTGAAGCAAAACATTCCCTACATTGTATAATGTATATAAGGTAGTATTTGGAGGCATACGTATCTCAGTCTCACCTATTTGAACCACAATTGTCCTACGAAGATACTGAAGGAATGCTTAATTGAAAAAGACATAAATAACAAATGTTTGTGCAGAACCTTTACTTACGCGCTAACACACACACATAAACACACACGTACGCATGCACGAACCTTCACGCATAGCTGTAAAACAGTCCTAACTCCTATGACTAATGCATATGCGTTTTCGTTCAATAAAACAGACATTTTGTGATGTGGTTCTAAAAAAAAATATTATTTATAATTATGATTTTACTTTTGCCTTTAGTATAGGCTGTATTAGCAGAATTGACTTGGCTTATACCTGGTGTATTTTTAATTTTTGACTTTCTATGCACTGTGTACTGTATTACTTATATCGAAACTAATAGCAAAGGTTGTCATCAGATAGGCCGGGAAATCTGTTATATTACTAACTTTTTATAGAAAAAACGTATCCTGAATTCTATCACAGCAGTTAGAACACCATGCTATGATAGTTGTGTGCGGGAATAGACGTCGGTACGTCTGGACTGCTTGGCTGCGTTTTGTTTATCGTCTCACCACGTGATTCTAGAAACGACTAAGGGCAAAGCATATATCGAAGGTAAAATGCGAAATGCTGTAACCCGCATATAACTTATATGCGGTTTAATATTTTCAAATGTATAATTTGTACATAATTAATTCGTTAGTTAAGTAAAAACATAGGTACGTAGGTACTTACCTACGTTACCAAATAGAAATAAAGTAAGACAAAAATGAAATTTTTCGAATAGATTTTCACCTTCGGAACTCCACTGGGCAAGTAGCGAGTGCCGATAGCTCTTAGACACAGAATTAGAATTGAAACGTAACAGGAATATTATCAATTCTGTGCTATGTCAACAGTTACCTGATGGTAACGGCTCGTTTTCAAGTGTGGCCACAGTGTGTGTCGCTGATTACATTACGCCACGGGATGGTTGGATTTAATTGCTGGTTATATTATTATGTTTAGTAATGTACAGGACATACAAAAAGCTACTCCAAACTAGACTTTGTGATTATGACCAAGTCATAACCTAATAAACCTGGTATTTTAAAAATCAATAATTCAATAACTGACGACAACTGGAATTCTTTAATTTAGACCAATGCGGGAATACTCCTCTTCGCCTCAATCCTCACAGACCGCTGCTTCACATTATACACTGACATTGACACAGCGCCATCTAGCCCCTAGTTAAGCGGGAAGCTTGTATGGGTGGGTACTAAACAACTGCTAAACATACTTATATACATATTTTTTTGTAAATACATA
Source organism: Leucinodes orbonalis (assembly GCA_019425675.1). Classification (NCBI taxonomy): domain Eukaryota; kingdom Metazoa; phylum Arthropoda; class Insecta; order Lepidoptera; family Crambidae; genus Leucinodes; species Leucinodes orbonalis. Next base: position 136,694 of record PQWD01002984.1, on the reverse strand, counting down.
CATATTTTACATAGAAAACATCCAGATTTTTATTGAAAAACAGATATTCGCATTTACACAAATGTTTGTACTGCCCGGAGATCGAACCCGGAACCCTTGGTATAGAAGCCGACATCTCAACCATTACACCAAATGGGTCGACAACAATGATGTAAAAAAGTATAGATTCGAGATATGCTCACAAAACAATCGAAAAAAATGTTCCGAATGCAGTGACAGCACACATACACATATTTCGAATGAGCGTACATTTACCTAAACAAAAGAGTACAAACTGTACTCTCTTCGGCGGTTCGTTTTTGAGGCACGGATGGCAAGCTAAAATCAAGCTAAAGTGTCACAATCCCGAAAAGCAACAGTGCAACGCACTGCGGTAGACATCTAGACAACTCAGTACCGAGTTAAAAATAGGTAAATGTGAAATGGAAGTCTTTCTAACTATCAATATTAGAACGCATTTCAGGCAGTGAGCTTACACAATTGTTTTTACATTGATTAATTATCATAAAAACACCGTGTGCGTCATGGGTACGCATCTATGTACATACACTGATCGTTTGGGAAATCTCCGTCTTGTTTGATTAGGAGTTTTATTTTATTGCTTAGCGTTAACATTTGGCACACTGCCGGCACAAGGTCTTTGTATAAAGATAATATTAACGACAGTATCTAGCGTCGGTGGCGGGTGTGTGTGTGGTGGGTGAGGTTCAAATCCCGACACGTACCAATGTATTTTCGAATTTTCGAAAAATATATGTACGTTATCCGACGCTCTTACGGTGAAGGAAAACATCGTGGGGAACCTTCATGCACGCCTGCGAAGAGATTCGAAGGTTGTGTGTGAAGTCGTCCAATCCGCACTGGGCCCGCGTGGACGACTAAGGCCTAATCACCCTATACGGGTAGGCTCGTGCCCCTCGGACGGGACGTTTAATGAGCTGATGCTGATGATGATGAGTATCTAGTGGTATCTGCTGTTCTAACAAATAAAGATACTGATGATCTTTGCAAGTTATAAGTTAGATATTTTGGTAACAAATGAATCTAATGGGTTATCTAGGGGACAACTAAACTGAAGTCAGTCAGACGAAGGATTCGACCGAGTCCATATTCTAGAAAGTTCACAAAAAAAGTTATTTTGTACTATGATTATTTCATGCTCATTAAAGAGCGTTTTACTTGTATACATATTGTGAATTTAGTATAGTCTAGTAAACGCCTGATATTATTTTTCATACACATTCCCTAAGCTGAGCTATACGGTTCAGTTGCTAATAATATTTCAATAGATAGAAAAACTCATCAAACATAATTGAAACGCAAGCTTATATAGGTAGTTAACGTAAAAGAGATGTTTTGAAAAGCTATTTTCTAAATTGCCTGATAGCTTCTGATATGGCTTAATATGATACCGTCAATTAGAAAACTTAACGTCCTTTGAACGAAATTATCTGAAAAGAAATTATTTAAAAAGTATTATTGTAAGGAAAGCCTTACAATAATACTTTTTAAATATAATTAGTGACTTTATGGTTTGGTAGGTTTGATTAGGACATGATAAGGTTTTCGTTTGCAAGGAGTTAAAAAGTTATTCTTTGAATATAATAAAACACTGTAAGCTGCTATTACCATTACAAAAAAGTTGCGATTAACGGGGAATATAACTCCGGACAAAATGTTTTTTTTACATATGTAGATAACATAAAAGTACTATTGCGCTCTCCTACACAGCGAGTTTTGGGATTCTGAATAAATCCATGTAAATGCTGGCCGGACTTTGGGTGTTGATGCAGTAAATTGTCAAAGAAGTGTCCTGTTCAAAGATTTGAGATGCTTCATGTATATACGACAGGTCCGGATTTAAAACTTTTCTAGAAACTAAAAGAAAACTGTGAATGACGCGAATGTGTTGTTTCATATACCTAATACAATGAACTTACAATGATTTGGTCCACTCTTACTGTTACGCGAAAGAGCAATTAGTGTATTGTGAACCTTAAAAAGGAGAAGGAAAAGCAAGTACAGTCAAACCAGTACATTAATATTAATCGTAAAATTTGGTGCTTTGTCATTTCTTTTTCACTATTTTCGAATTCCAAGTACAATTTTGATGGGTACTTATAACTTATGTTTGATATTATTTTCTAGGTATTTAATGAAAAGTTGAAGTTTAATTCAAACACAATGAGCTATTGTTATCTATTCACAACGTCATCTTAAGGCTTTAAAATCTCATTTACTTTTTAATGTAGCATGTGGTGATCAATTACATAAAAAATCAAAACAGTAATATTTTTCAGACTTCAAAATATTCCTTTGCTCAGTGCGTAGCTGGCGCATCTTATCTCTATTCACATAGCATATCTTCTATTATGTATTGTGTGCTATTCTTGTGTTTTATGTGCGAGGTTGCTAGATAACTTCACATCCAAAACGTCGACGATACAGTCTTCATCTTTGCATAAACAATAAGAGGTTTCGTGTCTTTCAATCTCAGATATATTTGTAGGTTCTTAGCTATCAAACATGGTATCAGTTGGCTAATTTGCAATGTCTATTTTAATAGATTTTTGTAAATGAATATTCCGCGGTTTCTTAAGCTACATGCGTTAGGTTTATTTGTTGTAAAACGATAATAAAATACTTGAACTCCAATAAACAATTTTACAAAAACAAAAAAAATATCTCAGAACTCTATTTTCCTTCCTTTTCCTTATTTTCTAGTCATCCGCTTCGCTCGTTACTTTTCTGTTCTATTTGTTAGTCGTTCAACTAGCCGCTAGTTTGACATTTGTCGGTACGTTAGAGATCTCAATCGAGAATACCGTTGGTGTTTAAATTATCCGTTTGAATGCACCTCTCGATTTGTGACTCCGAAACTATTTACAGCTTGTAACCAAGTTTTACACTAAAACGATGCTTTTTAACATTTATGTATTTTTTGTTGTTATTATTATTAATAACTTGAACATGTATCCACATAAATGGTTCGTGATATGCCTACTTGTGACAAATACAGTTATGAACAAAAACACATTAAAATACAATTATTATGCAAGCTTACGAGTATAATGATTAATTATATTACGGGAAATCTTGATTGACGGTGGATTGCCATGTTTAGTAATTTTGTAGATTTTTTAATGGAAAGGATAAAATGAGATTGATGAATCCTGAAGTGCACAAACGATTCTATATGTTTCATTATGGTTAATAGTGTTAATTACGGTTAACCTTACTCGAGCAAACTAAAAACCAATATATTGCTATCGATTTTCTAGCACATAGGTACCTATTACAAGAAAGGTTGAACTTAGCTGATAAAGTGGAGAAGGTAAACAGTGCTCATTTATTAAGTCGTTGGTAATATTAGTCATAATGAAACCTATTGGTTATAGTATAAGTACTAACGGTGCAGACAGCAAAAAAACTTGTGTTGTTGTTGTCCTGAAATGAACCAGACAACCAGTTTACTTACCTCTTGGGAGTAACAAAATAAAAAATATCTATATTTCTTTCTAATCTGGCTCAAAACAGATGCAGTGTTGAAGGCAAACAATAACTGTACAGTAATTAGTGGCCATGAACACTGCCGTGAGATAGCATTTACAGACTTCTGACGTTTAAAAAAAAAGGCAAACCAATGTTTGTCTTGCCCCATTAAAATTACACCGCTGCTCATAAATAGTTGCAATAGCAGTCCACTGCTGGACATAGGTCTCCCTCATTTTGCGCCAGATATCCCGGTCCTCCGTTTTTCTCATCCAGCCTCCACCAGTGACCTTTCGTAAGTTGTCAGTCCATCGGGCCGTAGGCCGCCTACGCTACGCTTGCCGAGACGCGGTCTCTATTCCAGGACTAGTCTGCTCCAACGGCCATCGGTTCTGCGACATACGTGAAAGTCCACTGCCACTTCAACTTGCTGATCCGGCGGGCTATGTCGGTAACTTTAGTTCTCTTACGGATTAAATCATTTCGGATCTTATCCCTAAGAGAGACCCCGAGTATAATAGCTCGCTCCATTGCGCGTTGAGTGACTTTGAACTTTTGAATTAATTCCGCAGTCTGTGTCCATGTCTCAGCTTTTGTCTTAAAGCATTGCGGAATCGTCGATGTGAAGACCTGACCTGTAACTTCGGTTGCTTTGTATCTGAATTTATATAAGTAAATTCAAATATATTTGAATATTAAAATATAAGTTGTTGCTGACCTTACCGTTAGTGTTAAATTATAAACGTTCAGTTCGATGATCTTAAATGCTTGCTCATAATCTCTCTATGTGATTATCGGCAACTAAACACAAAAATATATTATGTTATCATTGAAAAGGAATTCTTATTTTTGATTAAAAATAAACATGATTAAGTGGTCTACAAACCCATTTAAACATTTTTAATTTTGCTTCATGATAGTAAATTATATTCAAATTAAAAAAAAAGAAGAATACAATTATTTATTACAATATTATGTTGTAAAGGCTCAATAAAACAAAACGCAAAACCAAGGCATGTTCTATCCACATCGTTGAAAGGATTTAAAAATAATACATTGGCATCAACGTTTCAAAGTTCCATCTGGACCACAACATTTCAAGTGCTTTGCATTGTATTTTGGTGCATTACCTTGGAGCATAACATCGAAAAATCGTTAGATCTGTTATCTTTACTAAGACAAAGACCCGAGAGCGTCGGTTTACGATATGGTTTACATTCTACCTTGCGTGCGGAAATAGGGGCGGAGCTCGACGGGACGCCGAAGTTCCCTCGAGGAAAATATTAACGGCCTCAGTTATGAGAGGACGCGATTTATTATTTACTAGCTGACCACGGCGAACTTTGTTTTGCCTTAATAGCGATGCATAGGTGAATTTCGGATTTGTTTGGTGCCATGTTTTATGTCACATCCCAGAGGAATGGTATATAAAGTAAAGCCTCCTGGTTTTAGGTTACCCCTCGAAAATTTCAGCCATTTTTAAGTTATGAATAGCGTTATTTTATAGCTTTCTTTTAAATAAAGGCAATTTTATTATACAGGGTAGTCGACCAAAGATCAATATTTTGGGTGAGCAAGCGAAGAAAGACTATTTTATTTATAATCTCTCATAATCAATTTATCGCAGTATATATACGCAGACATTTGTGCCAGATAATTTGATCTTCCTCTTTTCACACTCAGTCTTCACCTACAATCTTGAGTCGTCAGTCCATCGGGCGATAGAGTGAAGAGCTTTCCAAGACGCGGTTTCCACTTCTACAGCTGCTTTAGTCCCCTCACGAACAACATCTTTTTTTATTTTATCTCGCTGAGAATATTCGAGAATAGTTCGCCCCAGTATGTGATATGTTGTTGTTGACAAGTATTTTCTTACATATTTCTTCTTAAATTTGCTACTAGGTTGCTTTTGGCTTTGGCTCGTGCTGAAATTACAGTTAGATATCTACCATCACACCACAACTCACAGAGAGATTTAAGATAAAGTATGATTAATTGAAAAATGATTTTAATTATAATAATAAACAAACATTTACTGAATACATCCCTATGATTGTTAGCAAGATAAAAATATAACGAAGATTGTTCTCGTTTTTACTTATAATTAATCAGTTCAAATCCATTTTTTATAAATGGAAGGTATTTCATGACTTGGCCACATCCCACCCGCGCAGACCAACAATACGAGCAAGGTGAGGCAACCTGTCAAAAGGGCAAAGGCGGTTGGTATAAAGCGTGTGCATCCCCGCGATCGATACTCCGACTTGCGCCGGCGCACCGACTCTAGACGCATCCAGACATGTCGACACTGGTAAGGAAATAGAGCATCGCGAATACCACTCCATTGTTATACAGAATCTCTCTTAGTGAAAATTTTTTGAAGACGTCTTGATGATTTGGTCAAATTCTTTTGAAGGGAAATTTAATGATGTTTTTGGTAACTGTGAGGTCGTATTTCACCATTTGTGCAATAAAGTAAAGATGCACGTAAAGTGTCTCATTTTATCTAAAATATGTTTACGGTTTCGTCTCTCTTAGCATAAATTGGGACGCAAAAATAAGTGAAATAAAACGATAAAATGTATAAGAATTTAAAAAAGTATTCAATAGAATTATGTGGTATTTGATTTTATAGAATTAAGCCCAATAACAATATTATTAAAAGGGTGTAAACTTAATAATTGGTGAACCCTATTAGGAATGGCTGACAATATATATAATTTCATAAAGGTTAAATATTTCTCATAAAATTCAATATAAACTAATTGCGAAATCAAACAGATAAATGGATTTATTACTTAAATTCTGAAATATATTTTCATTCAAATTTTAATCATATTATATTTATTAACACTTCTCCGTATTTCTCTTATAAAATCAGCCCCATTCAACCAATTTCAATTTTATTTAGATGACACTACCGAAATATTACCATTTGATTCTAATAGGTTTGAATATGTCCAAGTTTTTAAAAGTAATCATTCGTTCTAGTCAACGAAATGTTTATTTTATATTTTTATGCTATTATTGAATTACTAAATATGTTGCATGCTTTCTTTATCGATTTTAAGAAGCTTCTTTTTAATTGAGGATGTTCATCATATTTAATGTATTCTAATTATAAATGAATTGCAAATTACTCATGGGTAACTCACTACCAATGTATAATGAGCTTCTTCAATGGATGCAATTTTCTCTACATTGTATTAGGAAACAAAGCCTTATCCCATGCAAATTTTCTATATTACTTCAAAATTGTTTGAACCTTCCAATGGTAGCGGTATCATCATCAACATCACGCACTGCAGAGCACAGGTCTTGCCGCCCAACTATTGGGCCATTACCCACTGTTGAATTGAGTGTTAACGATTACCATACTAAGATTATTAAGCTAGTAGCCGGAACCGACCGCTTAAGGTACCGTTTGAAGCACATAATCAGCTTTTCAGACAGTAGCTGTATGTTTTTTAATAAGTGATTGGAACTTATTCTTTGTTTTTACATTTCAGGTTATATTATTTTTCACTGTCCTGGGAGTGGCCTGCTGTGGGCGCTTGGATCATCTCTCCCAGGGGTTCTCTGGCGGTGGTTTTAGCGGAGCACCAACTCGCTTCGAGAATGTCAACAATGGAGATGGAACCTACCGTTTCAGGTATGAAAGTGAATATTTAATTGAAAAATCAACAAACGAGCCAAGGATGCCCCTTAAATTGGAGGAAAAAAATTACAAAACCGTCATACGGCATGTTGTCATGTTTGGATCTGAGTTTGGGCTGTCAAGGAGAATGATGAATGATGATTGCATGTAAACACAATGAGAATGATGAGATCGATGTGTGGTGTCACGATAATGGATAGGATATGATATGAGTACGCAAGAGGAAGCCTGAAGGTGGCATAAGTGACTGAAGAGTTGAGAGGATGGCTTGGTATGGTCATATCATAAGGAAGGATGAATGGCACATCCAGAACAAGGAATTTGTAAAAGCTGTGTACTAAGAGCTCATAAATTACCAGGAGTTTTTTATCCTCATATCCTTTACCGTTGAACCCTTGGATATGCTAATGCCAGAAACCTGCCGTAAGCTTAGTCCCGAAAGATGGATATTGCGACATCTATTCCAAAATACTAGTTGTTTGGCGCACCTAACATTAAGTGGAACAATGTTAACAGGGGTTAGACGGATGATTGGAGGTAAAGTTCAAAAAGTAAAGGCACTTACGTTGACCTTTGCCACTAATCGGAATTGAACGAAATGAGTATCGTGACCTGGGTGTGGACCTAAATTGTGCAAATTGTATTAGATTATCCTTGGCTTTGTATGCATGCAGCCGTTGAATGATTATAATAAAAATATGCCGATGCAAAATGTTTCAATTAATATATTTCTAAATGGCATCATTTCATGCTATGGTATACTGAACGCTGCTGTTATTTGTTATCGCATTAGGCTTAAATATTTTTTCTGTAATTCTTGAAGAATTTGATTTCACGATTGAACAATTTTAAGTCATGCACATGTAGCCAATTTAAATGAAAATTGTAACAAATAAGTATGTATAGATTATAGTTATTTTGCCGATGTCTAGGTTATTGTTTTGTTTTAGAAATAATGTAAGAATAATGCTTACATCATATCTAAGGGTACTCGTAGCACCAGTTGCTATTTAGTGACTGGAGATGAGTATACGTATAGACCGGTTGGCTGTTTTCTCGGAACGTTAGTCCTGCAAATAATGGTTGTTTTTCACGCTAAAAAGATGAGTGGTTACAAATAACGAACATTGGAATAGTTCAGAGCTATGCAAGAACCTTACTACATAGTCTGGTGAAATGTTGTTAGTGGTATACTTGTAGACAACTAAAGTCTCCCTTAGGTTATTGCTTATTACGCACAGTCTATAATTTCCCACTGCTGGGCACATCCCTTCCCATATAGCATTGCTATGAGTAACTCAACAATCCTCATTAGGAAGGATGAATGATTCAGATCCATCTTACCAAGTTTTCCCAATCACAAATTTTAATAAAATGTTTTTCAGTTACGATACCCCAACGGGTATATCAGCACATGAGAGCGGGGCTCCACGGGCCCCAGGCCCTGAGGGCCCAGCTGTGACAGCCGAAGGAGGGTTCTCATACCGGGCCCCGGACGGACAGCAGATCTCACTGACTTACACAGCCGATGAGAATGGCTTCCATCCAATCGGCTCCCATATTCCAACACCGCCGCCTATACCTGAGGCTATACTACGCTCGCTTGAGTATAATAGACAGCATCCTTCATCGTAAGTACGAGTATATTGCCTTTCTATAAATAAGTTATTAATATATAGAGTATTCTTAGTCACTTATCTAGAGCCACCTGACTCTAAAAGTATAAAATTATTTTCGTGAACGGACAATATGGGCGTGGGTATGTTTAATAACCACATAACGAAAAACCTTATTTGTATTGCCATGAACAATAGATATATAATCATTCCAATGAATTTATTTTAAAAATTCAATCATATAGTCCAAATAAGTCTAAATAAAAAATATAATTCTATTCTTTGACGATAAACTGAATATGAGGTCATAGATATTTGGACGAGTGATGATTCACTAGATTTCTTTCAATATCCCTTCAACCTTTCGAAGTCCACGGCTGGATATGTCCAGAAGCGCGAATTATGCGCCAGTAATCCTGGCACTCCACGACAAAAAATATAACAGAGTTCAACCCAGCGACCACTAGGCTGTAGTGTCCTTGGTTCAACTTCAAGGGAGAAATCTCTACTTTTTACATCCGATTTTTATAAAAAGTTGTCATAAGCAATTAAGCATGTCAATCACTTAGTTTAAGACAATTAATTAAAACGTCAGTTTACAATCAAACTGCACATAGTGGGAAGCTTTATTATTGCACATGTGGCCCCTATGATTGATTTACCCCATATAATTTCATACCTTTGTTACCTATTTCAGTATATAAGTGCATTACTCATGTATTTCTAAATAACTTTAATGCGTTTTTTATACAAAGAAACGTGCGTCTCACTCATAAAATTAATTTATATTTACAGCGATAATGGTGCCTACAACGGCGGACGCAACTCCTTCAGATATTGAAATACGATTACATGAAAACTTAAGCATACCTCAAAGCCATGAACTGTGATATCATCCGAGCCTACATTATAATATTTATTCATGTACAATAATATTTACGGACAAATAAAAGTGTCACTTCGTAATATATTTTTTATTTTATCAAGAATGATGCCTAACAGTCTTTGTATAGAATATTAAATGCACTCAAGTCAAGGCATATCTTCTACGAAAAAAAATAAATATTTTCCTAAAATATCAAGCAGTATAAATCACCTTCAAAAATTAAATTTTATGCTGAAACTATTCAATTTAAAAGTAATCAGTTTATAAATATATAAAGGAGTCGGTTATATATCGTCAATACAAAACAAACTGGATACTCAAGATCTTAATATATAATATAATCTTAGTTCTGTATAATCTTAGCTATATGTTTATATATAATTTGAATTGTTATAGATTATTATTATCATAAAACATATTGTGTCACTGCGCAGAGTGAGTGGGCACTGCCTTCTTTAACACAGGTTTAACCTTTTACAGGAGTCAGGGGTTTCACTAATTTATGTAATAAAAAAAATTGTTTTATGCCAAAAAAAGAAATGTCTACTCAATACGATGCAAATAGGATGCGATGAAAAAATACTAGAGTTTATTGAACGCATGATATTTTATTTGTGTAGCGGGAGATAAGTCTAAGTACCTAAGGTATTTAGCGATTTAATAAGGCATTGCGTATTGTTAGAACTATGAGTACCATATTTCATAAAGTTCAATCAACTTTACTGTGATTCACATTGGTAAAATTAGTGGGAATAAATAGCTTGCAATATTATTTTTAATTATGAGTTTATTGTTATAATGGTTAGGACGTACCAATGTCAGTTCGAATTTTCGTTACGTACTTTACGTTTCTACGACGCTCTTACTGTGGGGGAAAACATCGTGAGGAAACCTGCGCACGCCTACGAAAAGATTCAAAGGTTCTATATAATCATGATTCAAAATATATGAACCTTATGTTTTTTCAAATAAATTAAGAAGTTTGTTGATGTAAACTAGATCAAGGCAAATTTAATGAGACGCTTCTGTTCAAATATCGATTGCCTTTAGTATTTTCCGAATTGAATCACGTGGTCTTACGTTATAAATGGCTCGGATGGCTCTTTTGGATGTACAAATATTTTATCAATATCAGCTGAGTAGAGGAAAGCGGAGGACCGGGATATCTGGCGCAATATGGAGGAGACCTATGTCCAGCAGTGGACTGCGATAGATAAAATAGAGCAGCTGAGCTCAATATAAGACCACATGACATTATAGTATAAAAATATCATTTGCACTTGCTGTATCAATATCTGTTATGAGTCTTATTTTCCTCACTGCATACGCTGCTGAGTCTACCTGTCAAAGCTTCAATATGAGGAAAAATATAAGCAAAAATATGTTCTATGCTATAGGCATTCATTGTTAATCGTCGAATGATTCTTTTTTACCCGAAAAGCAATAATGCGTCATCTGCAAATAGTTCTAGGGCAGCAAGACTATGACACTGTTCAGGAGCTTTTTATACATACATAAAAGAAACAGGCAGGGACCCAATATAGACCGTAGAAGCACGTCATACACAGTGTACCAGTGAGGAGCTTGAACCGTTTACAACTATTATTATTATTTCTACCCGTCAACCCGAAGTGACATGATCAACGCAGTGAAATGCCTTTGGCAGATCCCAAAAAATACCAAACGCATCTTACTTATTCTCCCTGGCGTTATATTCTTAATGAGGGCAATTCCTCATTAAGCACGGTAATCATATTTGTAAGTCAAAGAGCATATCGTTTCACAGAGCAAACCTTATGTGGTCGTCTTGACAACATTTTACATGTATTTTTGGGGAGAAGTAGTGTTTTTTTTTGGTAAAACCCAACTGCTTTTTATGTAATATTTGATTTGTATTAACTACTGAATGAGTTGTTTGGCATCCTAAAATATTTTTTTATTTGATGTTTGGCTGTCACTTTCATTTATTGTATTGTACATTAGTTTAATTCATTCAAAATTAAAAAATATGGAAAATCATTTATATAAAAGTACCAGGACACCATACAAGCAAGAATTTCTAGTTTGGTTCAATCAAATTGTTGAAAAATACTAGCAGACCATACCAAATATTAAATACCAAATGTTTGAGATGGAAAAATATTTTCATTTATCAATTTGAAAGACACTAAATGAAAGAAATATTTTTTCAAAAATATTAATTTTATTTTCAAACAAAAATGCGCTTTATGATATAACACTAGTAAAATGTTACTTAAATAAATAGTTTCCACGGATCAATTAATTTAAAACTACAGATCTTCAAGTTGTATCTTCATTTAATTGTATGAAACAATAACAATAAGATAGCATACATCGGTACTCTACATTAAACGGGAAAACATATAAACAAGTATACGTTAAAGTTTAATTATTTAGTTTCAGTAATGGTATCCTCCGTTGTATCTGTTGCCATGGTAAGAGCCGTCATCGCTGGAAAAATGAATTAAATATATAGTTGTAATTTTCACAATACCTACTTGTAATTAACTATAGATTATGTAGCAGGTAGGTTCTGATTCCCGGTTCTTCTAGAATGCTGCGGTTCTGCTACATGAACAACATATCGTTATGTTGTTCATAATTATGAATTTTCTTGGTCTTTTGTACTCCAAGTTCTACGCTTATGTAAAATCTATCAATAAAAGATAGGTATATTCCTACTAGATACAAGACTTACGAGGAAGGATGCTGGCTGTTGTACTGTATGGAGCGGAGTATAGCTTCAGGGATGGGTGGCGGCGTGGGCAGATGCGAGCCGGTGGGGCGGAAGCCGCGCTCGTCGGCGGTGTAGGAGAGCGACACCTGCTGTCCGTCGGGCGCGCGGTACGAGAAGCCGCCCTCGGCCGCCACGGCAGCGCCCTCCGCGCCCGCCACGCGCGCCGACCCGCTCTCGTGCGCCGAGATACCGTTGCCCGTCTCGTAGCTGAAAGGAAGTGAATTTTGCTATATTAAGGGTCATCTGTACTACGAGCACTAAGGATAAAGAAATAACAAGAAGGTGGAAGCCGGCTGTGGAGGCAAGAATTGAGATATATATATATTAATTGATAATGTTATGTTCTGAATTTTTATACGAGAACTTAAACCAAAAAAAAATCTTTGCACTTGTTTCGGAACCCTGGTTCTTAAAGTTAAAGATAAAGGAGTTAGGATAAAAAAAATAAGGTTATGTTAAACATTTCATAAGAAAATATGCTGCATTTGATTGATAATATTCGTAATCTCTTATACGAAATGCTACATATGAACAATTAAGGAGGTACTCTCTGTACCCCTTTACTTGTCAAGAGGCTAAAAGTTAGTACAGGTAACCACAGCCGTACAAGTTCGTTTGTTCGTTTCGTCAGAAGTATTACATATGATTATTTACACATAATTATCAATCCTGGTCTTTCCAGATACGATTATCCAATCGTACATAACAATTACATGCTAACCTGTATCGATAGTTCCCGTCGCCATTGTTGACGTTTTCATAGCGCAGGATGGGGATGTGAGCGCCGTAACCGCCGCCGAAGCCAGCGCCCGAGTACTGCCCGAATCCGCCCGAGTGCTGTCCGAAACCACCCGAGTGTTGCCCGAATCCGCCCGAGTGATGCCCGTAACCGCCTAAGTGACTCGCCACAGACATGGCCAATAGCCCAAGGAAAACAGTTACCTGAAAATAATTACTTTATTTTAATTTTAATACATATCGCGTGTACAATAAATATGTCGTAGGGTTGAAAATAATTTATTTAACTTAAGTATGTGTTGAGGAATTTTGTTTTGATGATTGGTGTAGAAAATACGGCCTTTTGTTTAATTTCATACAATTTCTTGATAAAAATGTCAGTGGTATATTTAAATAGCCTACATATTATATGCGATCGCCAGAAAAAACATATTTAACAGTTTTAGGCAAAGTGAACAAACACACTAAAATATAAATATTGACTTAGTTGACTTTCCTACGAAAGTCACTTTTATATAATACAAGTATATAAAGACATGATATATTTCACATTGTTTGATAGTGAAAATTTACTCAAATAATATTTGCATACCTTTCCTGTCGACATGATAATTTTGCTTAGTAGTATACTAAGTTACTATACAGGAGCAATGCAGATAGCTGACTGATGCCTTCAGTAACTACCATCATTTTATATTGATGTGACTTGCCCTCCCAGCGCGTCACCTTGCTCGACTTCGAGATTTAGTATTGAGGTTCACGCAGAATCGAATTCCATTGCTACCACCCGCTGGTTTATGATTGTTATCAATGTTTAGGTGAATTGAGCCATCTTTTCAACTTAAACACCAGCCCTTGTATGGATTTTCAATTATGCCTGTATTAATAGTCAGAAGACTTCCTCTGGTACTTACCCGAAATGTTATTTGATAATGTTTTAATACATTTATTACTCGTAGTACGTACTGTAACATAATAAAACAAAGTTCGGTACATGGGACTTTAGAATGTCAGTGAACGCAGCCAATGATTTTAAATATACCTACTTGAAAAACGGCAACCATGAAGATGGTGTGCTACAATGAACATTGAGTACAAATCTTTATAAGATGATCCTGATTTGTTTTTAGGGTAAGCCAGTTAGCCACTGTTATTTTGTTAATTCACGTTCTTTGATAAGCGGAGGCTGAATTATCTCTTTGGACTCAACCAACTTACCCAAAGCATATCACGGGGTGTATTTGGATGAAATATTTGCCGTGCCGTTCAGTTGCCGTGACATCGAGGCGTCATTCAGTCTATCTACAGTATCCATATTTTTCTCGTCAAATTCAACTTCAGACTTCGGATGCTTATCGTCAATTATCGCAGGAAATATTTCTTAAGCGATAATTTTAAAACCATGCCATATACGATGGTGAGCCGTTTCACTTGTATAATATTTAAAAAAACATTCGATCGTAGTGGGTCGGTTGCTCTTGCCGCAAAGTCAAAGTCAAAGTCAAAAGTCAAAAGCTTTTATTTGCGAAAACACAGTACATATTAAGGTGATATTATATAACATAGGCCCAGTGTGTTAGCCTGCTCGCAGGCATTCAAACATAAAACCTAACAAAAAATTATTCGATTTTTTTTAATGAAAAATAACGAATTAATATCATTCTTAATAATTGTTATAGTACATATAAATTCTATTAATTCATCGGTATGTCAGTTTCATAATAATATAAATAAAATAAAGATTCAAAGAAATATTAAATTAAAATTGGCGATCCATATATTCCTTAACACTATAAAAACATTTATCCATTAACCACTTCGTCAGTTGAGTTTTAAATAAGGAACCATGTAGCATCCTAAGCTCAGCCGGAAGACGATTATAAAATTTCAATGCTCATGTTATAAGCGTTTCTTTTATAGATATTTTTGCAACAAGGAGGTTGATACATTAAGCCTCTGTACTGTTGTCTAGTATGTCTTGTTGTTGTTTCCTCCCTAGTTTTGTAATAGGTCGGGAACGTTTTTACATATAGACAGACTTCACTTATGTATATGCACGGTAATGGAAGTATGCCAAATTTTTTAAAAAGAGGTTTGCAGCTCTCCATGTACCATACATTACCTAACGCTCTTATACACCTTTTCTGTAGTTTAAATACTCTTTCTACTTCCACTGAGTTACCCCACATGACAATCCCATACCTAAGTACTGATGATACATAACCATGGTATGCAGTGAGTGGTGCCGTACTTGAAATGGTTTGCCGAGCCCTGGCTATAGCAAAAGCAAAACGTTGGAGCTTTTTAGCCAAACTGTTGATATGCTCCTTCCAGTTTAGATGAGTGTCAAAGTTTAATCCTAAAAACTTAAAATTATGAACTTCCTCCATCGTTACATTTTTGTACTGGATTTTTTATTTGGGCTTTATTATTATGAGAGAAATTGCATGACTTTACTTTTGCCCAAGTTTACATGTAAGCTATTTGCATTTAACCAACCTATTATATCCCCCAGCTTCGTTTGCCGATTTCTCCATAAGATTATCATTTTTATTTTTTATAACAATAGTGGTATCATCTGCATAGAGCAAACATTTATGTTTTGTAGCATTTGCAGGACCGATGACTATTGGAGCACACGAGCTTTAGAGCATGCGTGGCAAGCATAGCGTAGAATACACTCCGCGCAAATACACCTATGACTTATGCATGATTGCTGACAAAGTAAGTTCAATTCTAATTTGTTACCTAACACAATTATGGGATAATTTTGTTGTGACTCTTTGATTTTAGGGCATTATTTCGAATGAACTTTACTAAACTGGGAACATAATGATTTATTTGAATAAATAATTAATACAATCAAATTCAATCAAAACGCTTCATAGTTTTACGAGTATAAATAATGACTATGTAATGTCTTCAAATTATAATCAGAGAAATATTTTATCCCAACAAGTAGGGTCTGGTTTGGAACTGGGTCAGACTTAAATTATGTTTTATTTACCATGTCACGCAAAAATAGTCAATGGCTTCTTTATAATATGTGTGATACGAGACAACTTTTAGATGGACGCCAGTAAGAGGATGTAGTTTTTTGGTTGGTATTCTGCAAGCTACCCGAGGTCTTATCTTTAACAATACCGTATGATTCAAGACAAATATTTTTGAGCAGACATTCTAGCCGTGGACACATGGATATTGGATATATTATATTGAGCATTTAGTCAACAAATCGCTATCTACCTGTATATTTTTACTATACTAAGGGTCAGTGAAGAGAACTTTGCTTGTGGTCAAAAGCCGTTTACCCTCTATAATATTCAAAAAACATTCAAAGGAAATGGTTCGGTTGCTGATGGTCTCTCTCAGGGAATTGGAAATGATTAAATCATGATTTTTATCATATATCTGCAACTTAAAGCGCTGAGGAGTTATTGAGTGGAGAACGTAATTTTGCCAAGAATTTCGATTGTGGGACAAATTGCAAAAGCTTAGTAGTACAGGCTGGACAAGGAATTTGGAGGTCTGAAATATCTAAAGTAAATGGATGATACGTTAAAAAATGAGCTGTCAAAATTTTTGATGTGAGCGAAACTGGTAAGCTAAATAAAAGCATTCATTATTCTAAAAACAAACAAACCCAATGAATTAAATATGTGCCTAAGTACATAATTTAGTTTTAATATCAAACGAAAGATTTTCTGTTTTTGAAGCGGAATGCAGTAATTCTCATTTTACACGGTATTTGTTTTAACTTTTACATAAATTAAAGCTCATCTTTTTTGCATTTCGCCTTTGTAAACATTTGTGTTTTTGTTAGATTGAAATAGCAAAGTTGATACATGACACGTGTATTGATTTAAAGTTCAAAAGTATAATAAATTTTGTACCATAACATACAACAAAAATTATAATTCTAATCATTAAAAATTGACAAATCTTATTGAATACATAAATTTTACATGTTTTTTTCCATACTCTACCATATGTTTCAGAAAGACAACATAATGAATTTTATCGTTCCTTTGCCTTTTTTCATTCCTACTATATGTATAAATTTGTTTTCCTTAATTATATGCTGTATTTCAATCATTTGATTTACCTTTATAACCTGAATGTATGAAATCTGAAAATAAAGATGATTCGGACACGCCCACCGAAGCACAAATCTTATAATAACCTAACAGAGGCTCTTAAACATCAAACACCAGGATCTGTTTGATTGTGCATCAATTGGACTACGTACTTGATAAGAAGAGGTATAATAGAGAAAGAGATAGATAGAGATATAAGAGGACCAACATCATCAAAGTCTAACATACTGAATGACCAATTGAAAATTTGGAGACATTTGTTTTGAAGGTTTGATATCAGAAGGTGTTCAAAATATAAAGGGTAATGTGTCTTTTCATGTTTATATTACAGTACAAGTTTTACTATCTTATTGCAGTAATGTTTGTATAGGTAATTAAGATTGCAATAAGTGATAGCAAGCAAGAGACACAAGATGAAGGTAATTATCTCTGCTCAACAACATATGTTGTGTATTTGGTGCATTGCGTGCTCTTTTGTGTTTATTTATTTGTAAGGTTGTATAAAAAATAAAATTAATAAATAAAATAATATGACGTATTTTTATTTGAAGTATATACAATATTTTTACGGATACAAATATGACATTGCTTTATGACTTTTTAAACAAATGAAAATAAATATTTTATCCCAGATTTTTCTTTTCATTGTCCAAGAGTTCCAAGGGGTATCATCATTTTGTTGGTATTAATAATGGTAGCCCCCATGGTTGTTGCTGTTACCATTGTAGTATCCATCCCTGTAAAATGAATAAGTAAATTTGCGTTATATATTTTACATACAATTATTTTATAGCCTACCTATCGTTATAAAATAAAATTGCAAAATAATGTGGTGCTATTCTTCATAGTAGATATAAATAGTAACTCTATTAGATAAAAGTAACAAAAACCATTTTAAGTGCTTTTAAAAAATTTGAACACTACCTAGTTTTCAACTTTTTAAAAGGCATTTGCCAGGACTCTTTACGGTGGCATATGATAAAAAAGAGCCTGTGTCACTAAAAAAAGGACTTCTCTTTTGGCTATGAACTGTTATAAAAAACAACATTATACTTATACAGATTAGAAAAAAAATCCAAACGACTTACGAGGAAGGATGCTGGCTGTTGTATTGTATGGAGCGGAGGATAGCTTCAGGGATGGGTGGCGGCGTGGGCAGATGCGAACCGGTGGGGCGGAAGCCGCGCTCGTCGGCGGTGTAGGAGAGCGACACCTGCTGTCCGTCGGGCGCGCGGTACGAGAAGCCGCCCTCGGCCGCCACGGCAGCGCCCTCCGCGCCTGCCACGCGCGCCGACCCGCTCTCGTGCGCCGAGATACCGTTGCCCGTCTCGTAGCTACAACATACAAATAAAAAATACACTCTTCAACCGATCTTTAAATAATGATTCTGTGGTTCTTTCATTTTGGATTAGAGTTTAGATAGCGAGTTAAAATGCAAGTTATGTAGTGAAATTAATTATAAAAATAATATAAAAATAAATGACCTTCAAAAATGTTGCATGAAATGCATATTCAGGCAGTTACTCTACCGGAAACTTAAGCTTCCTCCGGTGACCCTACACAAATAGAAGTTTCATGTCTTGTTCAAATAGTCTGTAAGATGCGATTTCTACTCTAAAAGTAGTCCTCTGCTCCAGTGGCTAATCGGTTCCGTGACAGTGGTCAGTCCACTGCAAGTTCAACATGTTCAATCTGGCGAGCTATGTCTGTAACTTTACTCGTTTTACCAATATCATCATTTCTAATTTCATCCTTGAAAGAAAATGATAGCATAGAACTTGTGAAAAAACTAAACTTGTGATACAGCAGATAATAAATTACTTTTGTTTTAACAAATGCATAATTAAACTCTATAGAAATTACAAACATACTCGTATATTTTATGTATCCAATAGTTTAAATCAGATAATCCAGTTGAGGCTATTAGATTAGGAAAGTATTACACGTTGTACAAGTTCAGGAAAAATGTTTAGGTAAATAATTACTAACGTATAAATTACCTACTATTTCTAGCGCTTAATGACATATTTTAGAATATAATAATATTTTCTTGTTATTTGTCGGGACACATTATCATTTCAGCAATTTACAAAAGATTGAAAGCTGTATTTCGTTTGCTATCCGATTGTTAAATATGCTCTAATGAAAAGTGACTAATACCTGTATCGGTAATTTCCATCGCCGTTGTTTACGTTTTCATAGCTAAGAATGGGGATGTGTGCGCCGTAGCCGCCGCCGAAGCTAGCTCCCGAGTGCTGCCCGAAACCAACCGAGTGCTGCCCGAATCCACCCGAATGATATCCGAAACCACCTAAATGGCCCGCTGCAGACGCGGCTATAAGCCCGACGAACACGATCATCTGAAAATGTTTTCATATTTAGTATAGTTGAAAAGGGAGAGTCATAGCTAAGGAAATGCTTCCTATTGATACTATTACAACAGCCATTGCGCCCACTGTTGTAAAGAGCTGTTGAAATCGCAATAAAAAGTCCTGAGTTAACGCCTATCTTTGTGATTTGGATGAAGGCATCATGAGTAGACAAGTTTGCGGGTCCCAAAAGTTGCATGTTAGGACTCCGTATATTCTATTTTGTTTATAGTCACTACTGCCCGAATTCCCTACTTTAATGTTGTAAATTCATCATCATCAGCGCATTAAGCGTCTTCACTGAGGGGCACGAACCAACCTGTATAGGCCTTAGTCGTCCACCCGGGCCCAGGCACATAGGTCACAGGCGTGCGCAGGTTTACTCACGATGTTTTCCTTCACCGCAAGTGCGTCGTTATTGTTAATTAACGTTGTATATTTACAATTTCTTATTTCAGCTTTTATGCACTAAGTTTTTATTTGTATTTTCACGATATTATAGGCGGACTAACTTAGCATTTTACTAATATTTATAAATAAAAAAAATATTCGACTCAACATCTTATTACTACAATAACTTATCTTTTTTAGCCTGAATTTAAATGAATTCTCTGTGCGCAAAATCTTCAGACCATAAATAATAAGCATAAAAGATTAAAAAATCTTTTATACTATAGTATCTACTTCAAAATGTAACAGATTGCATACCTTTCCTGTGGACATGATTAAGTGATTCTTACTATGGGATGAACTAAAGAGTACAGTTGTAGTGGTTATCGCTGACTGATGCCTTCAGTAACATCCATCATTTTATATTGATGAGATTTGCCCTCGGAGCTCGTCACCTTTGCTCGATTTCGAGGCTTGGTTCGAGGCACGCGCATATTCGCATGCAATCATAACCACCCGCTAGTTTGCTGATTGTTATCGATACGTTAGCCAAATTCAGATATATTTCACACTTACAAAGCCTGATCCTTGTATGGAATTTCAATTTAGCGGCATTTTTAAAAAGTCGGTTAAAGTATGTCTGCGTAGGTACATCAGTCTCACCGATAAAGATACCGGAAAGATCCCAATAGGAACTCATGCTTTTGGTAGCCTGTATTTTTACTTACGTGGTGGTAAGCTCTGAACCTCAGACCTTCCGGTAGGAAGGCGACAGTCCACACCACTGAGCCACCGACGAATTCAATATCATATTTTAACAATCATGTCCTTCAACAGTTACTTATGCAGTACTTATCCGTGATAGGTTAAAGAATGCGACGGGCAATCACATCAATGAATACTGTACATTAATATATTTTAACAGGCATCATAAGTAATATTTTTTTGGAAACTCGGAAGTTTGGCAGGTTCAAGTTATCAATTTCCACTGGGAGTCATGTTTCTCTTTTTGTTACATATCGGAGTAAGAAACTTTGATCTTTGATCGGAATGATACCACCGCCTTATTGAAAATCATCGTGTAACAACATCTTGCGTATATTGAGTGATTCAAGACCCAGGCGAGCATCCTTACGTGGTCGATATTCCACGTATCCTTACAACCCGCTTTGGTGCCCCGTTTCTAATGTGCTCCACAAAGGAATAGAACTCGTTGCCTTCTTGTGTCTCCTAGCATTAAAACATGGCAGTCCTCAAAGCAAGAGTGAATAGGCTGCTAGACGGGCATCATTCATCCTCGACCGCATTATCACTCATTACTAGAGGTGGTAGACTCGATACTGAGTCGTCTAGCTAGGGTACCACCGCAGTGCTCACTGAGACTCACAAAGTGTCTGTTTTAGTAATACCAGTAGAGATATTGGTTTAGGTCCCAAAAGTTGTAGGTTATTGATATAAATTCTACCAAAAAACTGCTTTTAACAGATTCTACTTACTATATCTAGATTTGTGAGACGTCAAGATAATATATATAAGTTAGATTGCAATCATATACAAATTAAGTTCGTAAGTCAGAATGTGTAATTTCAAAGAAAGTAAGCCGAGTAGAATTACTATAAGCCGACCTTATAGAAATTAAGAAAAATCTTAACATCGTCATACAGAATATATTAATTGGTAACATCTACATGACGACCCATTTCGTGTTGCGGGTGAGAGGTAGGCTGCAACACCAAGGGTTCCGGGTTCGATCCCCGTGCAGTACAAACATTTGTGTGCATGAACATGTCTGTTTGTAATGGTCTATGTAATGGTAATGGGTGTTTTCTATGTATGATATTTATTAATTTATTTTTTGGAAGATTTACAGTTTGAAAAAACACTATAGTAAACAATATGATAAGAGTACAATACTAATTACAAATCTCCACATATGAGTAATCAAATTACAAAAGTCATATTGCGGTAACCACAACCTTACATTAAATATGTATTTAACCAAAACAAATATTATTTAATATCATCAAGGTTCAAGAGCCTCAAAGTACGATTTTGTCATTTGTCTTTTTATCGAGGGGATGCTAGTGAAAAACAGGTCAATATCAATAAGCAAAACGGAAAAAACTACGACTACTACGAACAAGAAATGTATTTTGCTTGTAGTTAGTATTAGTGTGTGCTACATTTAGTATTGAACGTGAACGAAATTTTAAGAGGTTAGTATTCAGATTAATTTTAGATAGTAACTCAGGGCTGTCTGGTAAGGTACCAGTGACAACTTGTGCCAAGAAACAAGTATCACTTATGTTACGCCGCGTTGCAAGAGGTAGGTAATGGTACCGCTTACATCGATGTTGATAGCCTGCACTCCTCAGGTGTGCCTTATATTTATTTATTTATATTTTTATCTAGAATTTGACTTACGAGCTAAATTTATACAAATTTAATAAGTTTTCGATCTTAAACATTCTGTCATTACAGATCTTTATATAATTTGTGGAAATAACTAGAAGTGCGTATGAACAGGTGGCATCTTTATTATTATTCTTTAAATGAATTTATAACACGAAGAGAAGCATACGTAGATTTAGGTATTAAAAAAGGTGCACCAGGCTAGTTCAAAAATCCATATTTTTTTTGTAAATTTTAGTATTGTTAGTCATAAATATTTGAATGTTTAAATTGCCTTATGTATTTACGTAAACATGTTCTAACATTTAAGTGTCGCCATCTTTGATTTGACGACAATGTTAAAAGTTGGTCTTTAAGCTTCCGGTTTGTATTAGCTTTTAGTATATTTTAAGAAATTAATGTATTATAATAAACTGAGTTGTCAAATGGCTTATGCTTGCATTAAAATATTTTGTAACAATTATATCGAAATGTAAAAGTTTCAATATAACATTTATTCAAACGGAATTGGTGCAGTGACCTTTATGAATACTTTTGTTGATTTATATATATAAATACTGATTGTAATCATGCAGTTGCTGAATTCTCTTGTAAAGTGTGAAAGAATAAACATCTCTTGTGGAAACTGTTTTACTGGCTTTTATACATACTATCAGTATATAGAATATTTTTTATTAACAATGACAATAATTTATTTATTTATCTAAAAGATTACAATAAATTGTAATTGTGTGTAGAGCCTCCATTTATGCATAGTGTTGCCTGTGTTTGGAGGCACGTCTCCGCTATAGCAAAGAAGTAAAAACATGAATATTAAAAGAAGATTAAACTGCATCAAATAAATAGAGGACAATCAACTAAAGTGCAAAATAAAATTTACATTCTATACTTTATTGCTAAACATTAAAATAAAATAAGAAACAACCACATAGGTAGTATAAAAGGATGTTATCAACGGAGCTCTAGCTTTCGCGAGGTATCGATAAATACGCTTCAATTTTGACCTATTACGGACAATAAAACGGATATTGGATGGACTTTTGATTTTGTAGTGTAATAGCAGTATGTGTTGCGATACTAAAAACGACGTTGTAAAAAAACTACAGATGTGTACAAAATATGTTTATATTATACATGCATCCTTATACCCCTAGTCAAATATATTTTATGCATTACGGTTTAGATCAACAAAAAACTAATTGTTGATCTTAGCATTATAGTAACTAACGTTCAACAGATAGAAATGTTACAGCGGTTAATATTCGAAAATTCTATTATATTTCTAGCTACGATGAGATCGTTCATCACATTGATTTAAATCAATGGTTCATCATCACCCGTCACACATGAAACATTAAAGTGTTGAATTATAAGGTGAAACGCTTTATGCTATAATGTTTAAATATTTAACTATTTAATTATTGAGTGAATAAAAGGCAAAGGTTAAGACGATTATATATTTATTTAAAGCTTTATACAATGATATTTTTAATATACAAACTTCATTATTTTAACCATAAACATGCATTTAATAAATAATGTTATCACAGTCCGTCCATTTACATCGATTTATTCAAGATTATTTAGTGTTCTGCTGTTTTCAGTAATGGTAACCTCCATGGTTGTACCCGTTGCCGTTGTAGTTGTCCCTAAAAGAAAAAAGGTTCATTCAAACATTTAGGATTTTTAAATAAATACTGGTTAATTCATTTAATGAGTACTTCCGAGCTTAAAATAATAATATTCTTGAAAAAGCAAATAACGGAATCGATAAAACGAAGTTGCATCCTTTAGATCATTTAATTTAGTTTAGGCAACGGAATGCCAGTTGAAGTGGCGGTAGGCTGGTCCCGTACGTCACAGAACAGTTTTGGAGTAGAGTTGAAAGTAGAGTCGGATGGACCGATGACTGCGAAATTGGCGCAAAATAGGAGAGAGCATTGGACTGCAATAGCTTGAAGAAAGAGAGAGAGAGCGGTAACCTATCATCTTGCACTGAAAAGACGTGGCCTGACATTCTTAAGGCAACCCTCTACGGAACCATAAAGCTTTCAAACTGCACTGTAAAAGACAATTAAAGTTTTCATGTGTACGAAACTATTGACCAGAGACTAAAAATACCATGCGATATATCGTTTTGTACGTAAAGTACCCAATGGAAATACTTACGAGGAAGGATGCTGGCTGTTGTACTGTATGGAGCGGAGGATAGCTTCAGGGATGGGTGGCGGCTTGGGCAGATGCGAGCCGGTGGGGCGGAAGCCGCGCTCGTCGGCGTGTAGGAGAGCGACACCTGCTGTCCGTCGGGCGGCGCGGTACGAGAAGCCGCCCTCGGCCGCCACGGCAGCGCCCTCCGCGCCTGCCACGCGCGCCGACCCGCTCTCGTGCGCCGAGATACCGTTGCCCGTCTCGTAGCTACAACACATACAACTAGAACTTAGTTTAAAAAAATACATGTATATGTTCTGATGTTTTACTGATGTAATCTAAATAGATTTACTTATACGGTTAAAAAGCTAAATCAAACTTTTGGTTTTAACCTAATAAACCACCTCTAACTTATCCTACCTATACTATGCAGGATTAGACTAAAAAGATTCATCACCATATGCCATAAATGTGCAGTACTGATCGAAGACTTTCCTAATGATTTCCACGCTTGTCGATCCTTAGTAGCCGACAATCATCTGCTTCCGGCCAATAAAGCTTAATATAGAGTCAAAGAAAATAATAACTTGAAAATAAACAAAAATTGAAACCCGACTATTAACAATACTTACTAAAAAGGGAAAACCAAGCGCTACTATATAAACATTATATACTTTTCTGATATAACAGGAGACACACATGCGGATTGGAAAAAAAATATCCCTTCTGCCGACTTTCGAAGGAGGGTTATTTTGGTGATTAATGTATGATTAATATTTATATTTTTTAGCATGGAGTTATATTATAAGTAAATACTGCTATAATATTTCCAATGTTACATTTATTCGTCATAATTGCTGAGATAAAGACAGGTAACACCGATAGCCATGAAACGGAATGGTAATAAGTGACAATTAACAGAAGTTCTGAAATATCGGAACGAATACGTGCCATCATGTCTCTTCGATGTTCTGAATAAACAGTTAATTGCGGTAAAACCGTCAGACGCCATTTTACCGTAATTGAGATGCCGATAGATCAATTATTATTAAGTTATAACTAGTTATACCTATATTCTGTAGTTCCGACGAAGGAAATATGTTTAAAATAACTTGGGCTATTTTGATTTTGCGTAAAGTAAGATGGATTTATTCTTACTCATATAATTAATTATACAAGCTGTGTAATTATTAAATCTAATAACTATCAATTCACACGCATAAGTTTTAATCATTAATTTTATATTAGTCTTGGAAATTGTATGATATATTTGAAAATAGTTAAGATTTGAATTATTAATGTTTTCTAAAATTATTTACAGACAACGCCAAAACTTTGCAGTTTTTTGCATAGGTATAGTCGGCATATTCGTTATTCTTAAAATTTTATTATTCTTAAAGTAAACGGTACTCCCAGAGTGAGACAACGGGAAAAGAGACTGAAAATAATTGTTGTCGTTCATAGTATGGGGAAGACCTTTCCGTCTAATTTTTTTATTTTTTTTTTTTTTTTTTTTTTATTTATTTATTTATTATTTATTATTTATTTTCGGAAGCTAACATAGAATATTTACAAAAATAGTACTTAAGTTTAATACAATGCTAATAATAAGTCTTCACCTATAAATTCGACTACATTAACAAGGAAAGCTGTAAGTTTAAAACAAAATGAGATAAGAGTGCTGACCAACAAGACTCCGTATTTCAGTGAATTTACTAATCAAAAAAAAAAATCTAATGCCGACACTCATCTGAGTGTAAGTGACTACCAAACTGTATCGTAAGTGTATGTGCTGATTGACTGAAGGGAGAGATTTTCCACTAAAACTACATCAGAACCCATAACAAAGTTTAAAAACTACACCAGCTGGTCAATTTGTCTTTGTGTATTGAGATTAAAAATAAGTGTACGTGCTGCTCAAATATGATCAATTAAAGTTTCAATTGAGGCACGGATGTACGGTGTTATCTTTTCCATAGGCAGTGGCGTGCACAGAGATTATGAGTAGGGTATGCAGAGTGAGTGACACTAATCGCATAAACATTAAATAATTTATATTTTGTCAAATTGAGTGCTCTTAATGACAGCAGATCGCCTATGGTATGGTTGGATCTGTCGAGGAGATGGGCGAATAAGTGGTAATAATTTTAAATGTTGGCGATTTTTCGGGTTGTCTAGACGCACAGGGTATGCACTGCTTATTTGCATATATTGAGTGCACGCCACTGTCCATAGGATAAACTTCCGCTAGCCGTTGGGATCTTTGGCCTTTACATGCTCACCAGCAGAGGATTTCGGGGAAGCAATAGCAGCTTTTACAACGTATAGTAATAACTACTAACCTGTATCGATAGTTCCCATCGCCGTTGTTTACATTCTCATAGCTAAGTATTGGGATGTGTGCGCCGTAACCGCCGCTAAAGCCGGCGCCCGAATGCGCCCCGTATCCACCAAAATGCTCCGCTGCTGATATGGCTATCAGTGCCAAAGCAATGATCATCTGTAATAATATAAATATAAATATCCACTGACATTCACACAGCGCCATCTAGCCCCAAGTTAAGCGTGAAGCCTGTACTAAACAACGGATAAACATACTTATATATTTTTTTGTAAATACATACATAGTATACATAGAAACACCCAGACCATTACAAACAGACATGTTCATGCACACAAATGTTTATACATGTGTATTTTGGATTGTATATGTACATTCGACGACCCATTTTGTGCCATGGTCGAAAAGACGGCTAATATACCATCAGTTCAGGTTTAAGTCTGTTAACACCCAAACCCATACAGGTTTGGTGTTTCTATGTAGGTATAAATTTACAAATAAAAGTGTAAACATGAGCACGTTTATCTGTTAATGTTTAAAATCCACAGGCGCTGTGTGATTGTCGTGGATTTTTATTATTAATATTTAATTTATCACACATATTTGATATAGGTGTGTTTCAGGTTAATGGTCACACCATTCACTGCCTCTCATATAGTGAAAGGGCAGTCTACTATGTTGTTTAGTTTATAAAATGAATATTATTTTTACTGCTCATACTTTACAGATGTATGAAAATGATGGAAGCCCTCAACATCCTCAAATAAGGTAATTATAATTTATCTTTTTTAGATACATAAAAACACCGTACCACTACTTTACCTTAACAGAAGACATGATGAATGTATACGGTGTATTTAGAAGATTACTTGAATGTACAGGAGCAGTGCTGATCACTGAATGATCTTCGTGTCTTCTGTCATCATTTTATATTGATGTGGCTTGCCCTGGCAGCGCGTCACCTTGCTCGACATCGCGGCTTGGTGTTGAGGCATGCATCGCATTCCATCACAACCTCCCGCTGGTTCGACGATTGTTACTAATACCTAGATTATTCCAGCTAACTTTTGAACTTATGACCAAGGCTATGCAAATCTCAAACAATAAGAAGCCATTGTATTATTTCTAAAAATGACATTTAAAAATTTATAATCTTCTCCACACCTTAATATTAGAATTGATCTATACTATTGAAATTGTACGTTATTAAAGAGTACTTCAGAGTCTTTACTCGTTGATATTACTTGTATATTATATTAAAGGGCAATGTGTAACGTACATTTAAAAAACTCTATCTTTTACTCTAGGAGTTGTTTACAACTGGGCAACGTGATCGCCTGACGGTGTCATCAACTATCTGATAATTCATAGACATTAAAATTTTTAACTTATTGGCACAAAATAGGGGAGACCTATGTCCAGCTGTGGACTGCGATAGGTTTAAGAGAGAGAGAGAGAGAGAAAAATACTTTGTCGATTAAAGATAGTCATTACTCACATTATCAGCTCATACGTCCTCACCAAGGGGCATGAGGCTATCCCTATAAGGTGTATACGTCCACGCGGGCCCAGTGCGGATTGGCCGACTTCACGCACAACCTTTGAATCTCTTCATTGGAACGTTGTTATGGAGGGAGGCAACACTACACACCAATGAGCTACCGACGCTCTTATAGATATTCATAAACACTGAATGGTTATATACTGTTAGGACAACGTCAGATGTTGTAAGATTGGATTGGACTGTCTAATACTTATTCTTTTCAACCTATCGCAGTTCACGTCTGGGTGTAGATTTCCCCATTCTGCGCCAGATTAGTACAGACTACTTTACCCGATTTTTATAACTTGTCTTCATGACTTATATTATATCAATTCCAGATTTTCAATTTACATTAAATATCGACTAGAGAATCTTTATTATAGTTTAGCATTGCTTACTCGTATAATCTAACATTATTTCTAAATCTTGTAAGTATAGATTACAATGCAGTTATTCATATTACATTACTTTTTCAATTTAGAAATAAAATACTCGAACAAAGCATTACGAAAGTGGAACATAAACAATTTAAAGTAACTTTACACGAGATGCATTCCTATGGGAAAACAATCTAACTAAACTAAAGAATAAATGGTATAAACGAAATCAAAGTATTTCTCTGGAGTGTTGGCATTTCGTCAAGAAGTTATCTTGCGTCAAAGTTAAATGGGAGGCACATTATCTGAAGTTTTTTATTGCGTTACTTTGTCAGTTGTACATATTTTGATGTATCAAAATAAACTGTTCAACTGTTTCGCCCACTTGATAATAGTCGCGCCTGCTTTTATTAGATGCAAAGTTGTAGCAAACCAAACGAAATTTGTACTTAATTATTTTTGTATAAGCTATCACGAAAATCATGAATCCCACAAAATAACTGTTCTGAAAAAAAAACCAATGGCAGTTCCAAACTTACTATTAAAAAATAAAAGCTTACTGAAAATATACTTCACTAGTAATAAAATCTTTTCTGCTGTATTTACAATTTCTTTTGGCTTTTCGTATATTGAAATGTTTAAATTTAAAATAATAAATTCCAAACTCAAATTAGGAAAACGCTAAATTTACATTTGTTTTGTTTACCGTCAAGATGAGTGAATCTAACGAAAAAATTCGATACTTTGTAATATTTTAGTACAAAAAAGGTAAAAACGCAACGCAAACCGCGAAAAAATATGCAATGTGACAGTAGCACACATTTGGATTAAGCGTTTTCAATTCGGAAATGTTGATGTCAAAAGCGCACGTCGCTTTGATCGCCCAATTACAGATATACGAGTATCATCATAAGTTATTATAATTTCGACGTAGTTTTGGAAGTGGGATTTAACCACAGAACAGTTTCGACATTAAATAAAATAGGGGTGCACATTTGGGTATCTCACTGAAAGAAAACTAATGAACGTGTACTGTATCATGATTCTTTATTACGAAGTAATGATACCGAACCGTTTTTGAAGAAACTGATGATTTAAGTGGATCACAAACAACAAGAATGCGTGAAATGTGTGCATGCATGTGGTGGGATTTGAAGGGCATTTTTTATTATGAGGGCTTACCACCAGGCCGGAACTTCGATTCAGAACTTTTTTACAAATAAGCAAGACGTTAAGGCGAGGTGGTCGGAAATAATCTAGAAAAGAGTTGTGGTTTTTGAATCACGATAACGCTCTTGCTCTACCTCAAACATTATAAATCACTCATCAACAAAAACGAGAGTTCGGTTAGAGGTGTTAATGGACTCGCCGTATGACTTACTGACTTCTGGTTTCAACCTGTTTCGGTCTCTTCACAATTATGTAGCATTGTCAAGTTAACATCAAGAGAGGACTACCAACACTACTTGACACAGTGTTTTAGGTCAGAAATCCAATAAATTCAATAGCAATGGGTCATGTCCCGACCTACAAGATGGCAAAAAGATATCGAACAAAACGGTACCTCCATATATGAGTTCAATGTTTGCCTTCGTTCTTACAATAACTGTGCGGGCTTGTTATGAGGATATTTTAATAAATTAGAAGTAGGCAAACCTGCAATACTTTACCTATTGGTAAGTGATTGCAATGCCATAATACTGCTCATAGTTGGAAAAATGCGTTACTGAAGTACGCTCATTTTCAGTATGCCAGGTCACATTCTCCGCAAATGCTTTAACTGTGACTGATTTCATAAATTTTTCGTATTCAGACAGTGGAATACATGCAATGATCCAGGTCATGATGAATTTTGGATTTTTATAAACTTATACATTGTAAACATAAACAAACTTTTTTGAAAAAAGTTACTACTGAATTTTTCTGAGAAAATAACAGACCGAAAATAACAGACGAGAGAGAAGAACAGTCCGAACCAGTGGTAAAATAAATTTTCACATTCATAATTCAAATTCAAATTCAAATTCAAAATTCTTTATTCAAATTAGGCTTACAAAAAGCACTTATGAACGTCAAAAAATATACAAAAATATAATAAAAAACAATTAAAAATACTAAACTAAAAATATGAATTTTGATGCTTTGAAAAAAAAGCGCTTCAGTGGATTGGCCTGTTGAGAAAGAAGCACCCAAGAAAACTCAACAGTGTAGCCTTTTTTAAAAACAATTACTTAATGTAACAATATATCATAAACACTGAAATAGCTGAGCAATTTAAGACCAAGGATTTTTATCACATAAATATTCGTCAATAGTGTAGTACCCTTTTTTAGAAAGGTGGTTTTTTATTCTAGCTTTAAACATGTGTAAAGGTAACTCGACAATATTTTGCGGTACCTTATTGAAAAACTTTATACATCTTCCTATAAAAGATTTACCTACTTTATGTAGTCTCAAGTCCGGAACAGCAAGTTTGTTTCTATTCCTAGTATTAAAATTGTGTGAGTCACAATTTTTTTTAAAGGTATGATAGTATTTACGGACGTAAATTAAATTTTCATAAATATATTGTGATGCTACAGTCATTATATTTATTTCTTTAAAAAGTTCCTTAAGAGAGTCACGGGGTCTAAGGTTGTAGATAAAACGAATAGCTCTTTTTTGTAGTACAAATATTGTATTAATGTCGGCAGCTGAACCCCACAACAGTAGACCATATGACATGACACTATGAAAATAACTGAAATAAACCAATCTTGCTGTTTCTACATCTGTCAAAGCCTTATCTTCCTAACAGCATAAGCTGCCGAGCTAAGTCTACCAGCCAGTGATTCAATGTGAGGCCCCCATTGTAACTTTGAATCTAAAGTTATACCAAGAAATGCAGTGGAGTTTACAAGTTCCACTTGATCATTATTCAGAGTTATGTTGGTCTCGACCTGCCTTACATTGGGCATAGTGAATTTTATACATTTAGTTTTTTTTGCATTAAGTAAAAGATTATTAGCAGTAAACCAATGCATTACTTGAGACAGAGCTCTATTTACATCGTCAAAAGTCTCCTTACGTCTGTTAACATTAAAAATCAATGACGTATCATCAGCAAATAGAACTATATCCGAAAGACTTTTACAATAGTAAGGGAGGTCATTTATATATATTAGAAATAATAGAGGGCCTAAAATTGAACCCTGGGGTACTCCCATGCGCAAAAGGGCACCATGCGACTTTGTGCCATTAATACAGACTTTTTGAACTCTTTCAGAGAGGTAAGATTCTACAAGACTCAATGAGCATTCTGATACACCGTAATGTCTCAACTTTAATAAAAGTGTTTTATGGTCGACGCAGTCAAAAGCTTTAGACAAATCGCAAAAAACTCCTATTGCATCATGTTTGTCCTCCCAGGCATCAAAAATATGCTTAATAAGTGCAATCCCAGCATCAGTAGTATTTTTATTTTTTGTGAAGCCAAACTGTTTCTCATGTAATAATTTGTTAACGTTAAAATGTGAAAGCAACTGATTGAATATAATTTTCTCAAATATTTTACTTAATGCAGGTAAAATAGATATGGGCCTAAAGTTAGATGGATCACTTTTATCACCGGATTTAAATAATGGTATTAATTTACTGTATTTCATTAAATTTGGAAAGAGACCTTTATCTACACAAGTATTAAATATCAATGCTAGATGGGGTGCAATACTATCAA
Source organism: Leucinodes orbonalis (assembly GCA_019425675.1). Classification (NCBI taxonomy): domain Eukaryota; kingdom Metazoa; phylum Arthropoda; class Insecta; order Lepidoptera; family Crambidae; genus Leucinodes; species Leucinodes orbonalis. The sequence goes on along the minus strand of PQWD01002984.1, from coordinate 104,154 downwards.
TAATTACTTTTATGATATGAGTAGAAATACCCCATAGATCTTCTGTTTTTTTAATATTTAATTCCTTGAAAGTTTTGGTTATTGTGTCTGGAGTTATGTGCTTAAAGCTAAACATTTTTTTGCATTCAGAAACACTAGATGTCAAAAGAGAGCCAGCAATGGAAGAGCTTGAATTTAAAGTGCTGGTTGTTTCAATTGGAATATTGGTAAAATAATTTTCAAATACACTAGCTACTTCGAGATCCGCGCTAACAATATTATCGTTAATTTTAATGGAGAAATTATTATCGCGACTCTTATTCTTACATGTTCCTTTGTTAATAATATTCCAAGTGGCTTTAATTTTATTACCAGAACCTATTATTTTGTTACGCAAATAAATCGACTTGGCTGTGTGACAAACTTTTTTAAAAATTTTTGAATAATTTCTATCTCAATCAACGAGAGTTACCTACTGACATTCATAAATTATTTGATGAATGCTGCTAAAAAGGTTTCGGGTGCCATTGGAATGTATTCCTATGCTATAAACCATAAGAACTACTTTGCCCATAATAATAATAATAAATATCTACTGACATTCACATAGCGCCATCTAGCCCCAAGTTAAGCGTTAAGCCTGTATTATGGGTACTAAACAACGGATAAACATACATATATACTTTTTTTTGTAAATACATACATATTATACATAGAAAACACCCAGACCATTACAAACATACATGTTCATGCACACAAATGTTTGTACTGCCTGGGGATCGAACCCGGAACCCTTGGTGTTGCGGCTGACCTTTCAACCGCTACACCAAATAGGTCGTCAAATGGAAGTATTACCCTCTTACAAAACAACCGTTACCTCTTAACTTTTTTTAACCTTTCTCAAAATGTTCCAAAGCTGCTTTTTACAATAGTTAAATTGTATTGATCACTTAAGAAATTGTGATGTGGGTATTAGATGATCTGTGCAAAGTTGACATACGAAATATTATTTCAGTATATCATATGTAACAAAATGATTTCAACCTTAAATTCGGCCTAAAATTCCTACTGAATTATCTGGAAAGATTCCACATATAAGACAATCTATAAACTTAGCGGCCACGGGTCGCAGAGGACCAATTGCGATAATTTCAAAAGGCTATGTCCCTAATGTGTCTTAATGTAAAATTTTGCACTCATTCTTTCTGTTTATGGTAAATTTAATTATAATACTATTACAAACATTACATTTACTAAATTATTACATCATCATCATCATCTAAGCTCATTAAACGTCCCACCGAGGGGCACGAGCCTACCCGTTTAGGGTGATTAGCTTAGTCGTCCACGCGGGCCAGTGCGGATTGGACGACTTCACACACAACCTTCGAATCTCTTCGCAGGCGTGCATGAAGGTTTCTCACGATGTTTTCCTTCACCGTAAGAGCGTCGGATAAGTACATATATTTTTCGAAATTCGAAAATACATTGGTACGTGTCGGGATTTGAACCTCAGCCTTCCCGGTAGAAAGGCGACAGTCCACACCACTGAGCCACCGACGCTCTATTACAATTTACATTTAATTTTTATCGGAATACCAAATTTACAGTTGGATTTTAATGTCGTAGCAGTATCGAAAAGTGAAGTCAAATATTAAAGTTAAGGCTCAGGTTTACTTAGCTTGTGGAGCCTCGAAAACGACTAATATTTAAAAAAATGGGTGCCATATCACTTTATATACTCATACATCTATTGGTAACCGTCTCGTATTCATTACTATTGGATCGTTAGTTCGAAAATAACAAAGGATTCAATAAAATTAAAGTTTAAATAAAATCTGCTTTTTTAATGCTACACCTAATTACATAAATTATTATAACATAATTATCAACTGATTTACAATATCACAGTCCGTAGTTCAAGCGTGCGTATGAGTCTCGATAGTTTTAGTATGAAATAATCACAACTGAAGAAAATTAAAAGAATACAATCTTATTAACATTATATACTCATTGATTATCTTATATAATTTAAATATCGTTTATATTTAAATTAATTCTAGCAGAAACATAGGTTATCGTCGCTGAAATAATTAATTTTAAGATATTCCAAATAAGAACTGATTTAATTACGGCTAACATGGAATGTTTATTATCATCTTAAAAGTTTATAAGCACAATTGTGTTTTACAACATTCTACGTTTTACACTCAAAGTAACATTACATAGTACTTAAATATTTATTAGATAAACTTAAGAATAGGAATGCTGAAATATACTTTCTAACTCAAGGCTCATACGCTATTATTTTAAAGAGACAAGTAGTATTTAGTTTTCAATATACATTTCAGTTTGAACATAATAATAACATTGTTCTAAGCTATTTTGTTGTTTTTTTTTTTGTAAAACTTACGTTATCTAAAATGTTAACGTTGTCAGTATCTTAGCTTCATCAAATAAGATCATGCGGTATTCTAAAAAAATAAGTTTAACTAAGAATAACATATTCTTTACTAGTTAATATCATTTCAGTTGTGATTTAGATATAAATATTTTTTGAGATCAGTAATGGTAGCCATTGGAGCCTCCACCTCCGTTTCCAGACGCGGATCCGCCAGATCCTGCACCGGGATTGTAAGCTCCTTCACTGAAAATGATAAAATGAAATCCTTGTTAGCTCATTAGACGTCCCCACCGAGGGGCACGAGGGCTACCCCGTGCCCCTCGGGCTAACCCGTAAAGGGTGTATAGGCCTTAATCGTCTACTTGGCCCCAGTGCGGATTAGCTGACTCTACGCACAACCTTTGAATATTTTCGCAGGCGTGCGCAGGTTTCCTCACGATGTTATCCTTCACCGTTAGAGCGTCGGATAACGTACATATAATTACGAAAATTCGAAAACACACATTGGTACGTGGTGGGATTTGAACCAGTATCCTCTCGGTAGGAAGGCAACAGTCCACACCATTGAGCCACCGATGCTGAAATCTTTATTATATGTCTCACAAAAAATAAAAGTTGGCGTCGTTGTGGTACAGCTACATAAACTAAAGGTGACATTTTGTTTGATGCATTCGAGGTTTAATAGGTTAATTAAAAATATTGTATTGCGTACAGACGATCTAATACCTACACATTAGGCAATAATTTTAGTGGTAAGTACAAATCCTACATTGCTCGGTGCTGTAAATGTAATTTGTGCCCAACAACAATAGACAGTTTAAAAAAATTCGTCATAAGATTTCGTATAAATAAATAAGTATCCACTGACATTCACTTAGCACCATCTAACCCCAAACTAAGCAGTAGCCTGTGATATGGATACTGAACAACAGAAAAACATACTTTTGTTTTTGTAAATACATACATATTCAGACATGTTCATGCACACATAATATGTTTTGTACTGCCAGGGTATCGAACCCTGAACCTTTTGTGTAATAGCCGACGTCTCAACCATGACATCAAATGGTTTGTCAAAGATTAACGAATAATTTAAAAAGGTGAAACTTACGACGAAGGATTTTGCTTATTGAACTCGATAGAGCGCAGGATCTCCTCCGGGATCGGGGGAGGTGTGGGTAGATGAGGACCGACGGGGTGGAAGCCATTCTCATCAGCTGTGTACGTGAGCGAGATCTGCTGACCATCGGGACTCTTGTACGAGAAACCTCCTTCTGCCGTCACAGCTGGACCTTCGGGACCTTGAGCGCGCGGTGATCCACTTTCATGGGCAGATATGCCATTACCAGTTTCGTAGCTGGAAAACATACCATTTTGTTACTATTTTGTTTTATACTAATGTACTAATTAAGTTAGAATTTTGTGTTGGAACGATGACCGATGGGGCGGATAGGTTCTCTAGAGACGTCCATCTAGAGGAAAAAGAAACGTTGGGGTCGTCCAATCAGGTGGACCGATGACCTGGTTTGAGTGGTGGGTAGCAGACATGGCTGTCGACTACATAATGAATTGGTCCACAAGTCATTATCGCAAAATCAGTCACTGTCGTGAAGTAGACCCTGAATTCAGCAAGCTTTAAGGAAGCTTAGCGTAATGAGTTTAAAAAAAAAAACTTTTTTATTACGCTATAATATTAAAACGAAAGGTAAATGCAAGTATTCAACAAATGGTTGAATAGAATTGCATCACAATTGCGATATCGCATTGATTTAGTTTAAGAGAGCAAATACGCTAGCGTAAAGGTGAAGTCACGTCTCACTTGAAGCTATAGGTTCCATCGCCATTGTTCGTGTTTTCAAACTTCGTGATTGGTATTTGGTTGCCGCTGCCCCCTCCGGAGCCAAAACCGCTGCCAGCTCCGCCACCTGCTCCGCTGTTGGCGCCTGTTAATAAAAAAACAACATAGACAATCGCTCCATTGATAAGAGGAAAAATACTTAAAACATTTATTTTTGTTTCATTTTAGCGATTGTTTCATATAAAAAATTATGTACTCCAATAAAAAGGTCGTTAATAAACAGTTCGGAGGATGTAAGGCGGGCTAAAACTAAAGTGACTGAAAAATATTATTTTTAATCTCTTTGATCCTTGAAAGGCACGAGAAGCTTTTTTTTCTGGCTACTATCTTATATCGCCCACTTGTATGCTGTATGGGAACGCCTGGATGGACGATATGGGCTGGTTGATTGATATATTGAACCCTTTCTTTGGTCCCCATGCTGTATGGGAACGCCTGGATGGACGATATGGGCTGGTTGATTGATATATTGAACCCTTTCTTTGGTTGGAATCAACAGAGTTGATCTGAATAGCCAAACTAATTAATCCATGAATATTTATGGTATTTCCTCATATATTTTCAATCTTTGGTTAAGAATGATAATAACAAAAAAAAAAAAGTTACTGTTAGGCTGTTTTGTTTTATTTATTTAAATCTGGTACGCAGACAGATTACAATCTTTTAGTTCCAGAAGAAATTAATAAAATAAATGCACTAGATAGTAATCCATAAATATCATACACAGCGTTTGTTAATAAATAAATGCTCAATCCTACCAGCTCCAAATCCCGCTCCACTTCCTGCACCAAATGAGCCTCCACTGCCGCCACTGCCCGATCCTCCACCAAACCCGCCCCCACCACCGCCTGGTGGCCTGGGTGGCAGGTACTGTGGCTCCAGACGCCCACAGTATCCAATAGTCACCACCATCAAAGTTAATGCAATCTGAAAACATAATATTGGTTTGAAATAAGTAGAATTAAGATGTTTTACATTGATCACAAATACACAAAACGTTTAACAAGTATCTAAAAAATACTGATCATTATAATTTATAAAAATAATAATATATTCGTTTTGATTTAAGAATCATTATTAATACTGACTAGGTTTTTTATCAAAGTTAAAAAAACACGCCTTTATATACGAGATAGCTGTTCCGATACTGACTCTGAAAGATATGAGATATGATCTCCGAAACTGAATTACGAATAAAAAAGGGTTATCTAAAATCTTATTATCCTATAATTTCTTTGAGAGCCCCTTTAATCTTGTGGGTGAATGTATGGATACAAACCTAATTCATTACAGTCTTAGATCAAGAATTGTTTACCTATGATTACAGTCCTTCACTGTACATAATTGATTGTAATATTTTTGGATTTTTACATCCCAAGTGAAGTAATTAAATTAAGAAGGTCAAAATAAAGGGCGTTTTGTTGTAATACTTATTACGAAACGAAAATATCAATCTGAAAATAGTAAGTTGTTATTTCGTATGACCTTTGATCATAAAAAGTCAGAGAAAACTATTTCCTCGTGTGTATAACTTTGAGTGATGGTTACAATTTCCCAGAAAATGAAACACTTATGTGCAAACAAAGAACTGAAGTGAAATATTTTAGATCAAAGTGATAGGATAACCAAATTAGCGTAGTAAAAATAACATTTATAAATAATAAATAACGAGGGCTCGATAGTAGTAGCTAGTGTGTTAGTTGGACCATCATATGATTTAATCATTTGAACGTCTATGACACCTAAAGGCGTCAAAAACAATAGATTTTCTATTTTGTCTGGATTCAAAGGGTTAAGTACCATGGCATATTATGTTTCTGATGGTAGACCGAAAAATCTGATCACAAAGCCCTCCGTCCTTCAGAAGGCATGTACATCCTATGGTAATCCTAATCCTAAAGTAGTCCAAAGCACACATCGATATGCATTGGGAACACATGAGCTACCTGATTAACCATCAGCCATTAATCAGTGAAATAGCCCTGTTGAGAGACATTAAAGGCTTCTTTTTTAAAATTACGTAAATTGTTGCTATAATTTGTGTTGTATATGATCGTTTGTAGGCGAACACCGTGTCCGTGTTATTATCGTGAATGCTTTACTGACGCTGCAAGTCTCTTTCTGTCCAACCTTTCGTAGTCCACTGCTGTACATACTTGAAGGTCTCTCTATTTTTCATCCCAATTTTCTTAGCTACACTATCAGCGATTTTTCGAAAGTCATGGGTTAACAGGGCCTAAGTGCGTTCGACGCTACGCTAGCAGCGTATGTAATCAAAAGCAAAACTATTATTGTTAAAAAGTAGACACAACTTACCGGAGCGAACATTTTAAAGTTTTTAAATTAAATGATGGTGCTCGCAGTTCGGCTGACACAATAAACTGAGCGAGGATGTGCCCCGTTTTATACCGCTCCGGTTTGCCCTTTCTCGGTTGCATTACCTTGTGCGTGCACCACAGAATCGGCAAGTGAATCCACGCCTAGTATCGTCTGCCTGGAATTCCGGATGTCGCTCCTATCGAAAATTCAAATAGGCAGCTATGACAAATTCCTTTGGGCTATGCAGTAATTCACGAATATCGGTTGAGGATATGCTTTTGTAAAATACATATACTTTTGTAGATTTTTTGTTCAAAAATATTTTTATTAACACTTTTTTAACTGCTCACATATTTTAAGTGTCTTTTCAAAACCTTATTGTAAACCGCTTACAAAGTACATATACACACAAAGTTTGACCAGTGCAGTGTTAATAGTTTCGGAGAAAATAGGGTGTGAAATACAGTCGGATGAAAAGACAGACAGACAGACATGACGAATCTCTAAGGGTTACATTTTTTACCATTTGGTTACGGAACCCTAAAAACGGATAAGAAATAAACTATTTCGAAGTCATTAAAGATGGAGTTCAGTTTCAAAAATCAATAAGCAAAGTCATCTTTTCAGGCATATTGTTTGAATATATTTGGCATTGTATTTATATAGTTAAAAAGTGACATAGGGTCTCACTCTTTACTATATGAAGATTCTTAATTTTGTTACTAGTTTCTGAAGTCTGAATTAAAATGAAATGGCATAAAATATTTCTACGTTTAAACATGAGGATTAATTATGTACGTAAATTCAAAACTAGTGATAAAAAAACCTAAACTGTCCAATCAAGCAAAAACGGATGTCTTCGTTTCGCCACCTAAAATAAACATAAATAGAACTAACCCAGCCCGTCATCGTGAAAGGTTAATTGAAAGAAACAAAAGGTTCTGACTAGAAGTGAAACAACGTCTTTGTTTTTATCATTACCGAGTATCATCCATTTGTAAAGGACAACCAAACTAACATTGTTTAAAGTTGGTTTAAAGCCTTTAAACAATGTAAGTTTGCTTAGTTAATTAGTAACTTACCTATTTTTCAGAAAAGAGTTTCTTAAACTAGGTGGTAGACTCCGTAGTGAGTCGTTTAGGCAGGTACCACCGTAGTACCAGATATAGTCCCGTGAAATAGGAGTGATTTACACTTCTGTGTTTCGGGATAAGGGTACTGTAGCTAGTAAAATGCTAACCTTGGGTGACGGGCGCAGAGCAGTGTTGACGTGAAAGAAAATGACTAGCTATATGTATAATATGTTATTATTTTCCTTCAACATTGTTTTTGTCATGGTCAGGCGCATCGCTTACCACCAGGTGAGCGCATTGACCTCCCAGCTTACTTATGACATAAAAAATATTATATCAACCAGGAGTGCATTTGACCCATCAAATTTTACTTTAAAAAATTGTTTAAAGACAACTCTGGTAATCTGGAGACGGAAATTGGCTACTTTTTGTCTAATTCTTACTCCCCCAATTCCTGAAATGGGGGGGGGGTGCAAGTTTGTGTGGAGCATTCCACAATTTTTAAAGGTAGAAATCTAAAAATTGGTATGCAGACTAGTTGGCACGAACTTTTGGCAATTTTCAAGGTAGGACGCTAAAAATGTATGCACAGATGTTTAAAATCATCTACATCAGCGTAAAAATAATAATCTGTTTTCGTAACTTAGAAAGGGGAACCGTGTTACCCAGAATATAACGCGAGCGAAGCCACGGGCCAAACCTACACATTTGACCTTTAATTAACTTCTGCCTTCCTGTGGGTATTGCGCAGGCTGTGAATCTACTGACAAACTCAATATATACATTTATCATTATTATTAAACTTTCGATGTAGAACAAAAGTTATATCAATAAGTTACAGAAAAAAGTTTTATTCAAGAACGTTAATAAATTCTTATAATGAATCAATGTGTACGTACATATTTATAGCACGGACAATAAGTTACTTATTTATAAAATGGTCTTAAAACCAATTTGGCTGTATGGCATCGAACTATGGGGCACTGCGTGCAAGTCAAGCATCAGTATGATCCAGAGACCACAAAACTCAGTTCTGCGATCAGCATGCAATGCTTCCTGGTTATTACAAATGATGAGATACACAGGGAACTCGGGATGAATGCTGTCACATAGGAAATACGGAGATACTCAGAAAAGTACCAAAAAAACTTGGAAGTACATCCTAACATGCTGGCTTCAGCGTTGCGAGATAGGAGCTACACAAAAAGACTTCAAAGAAAATTATGTCATTCACCTTAGCACACTGTGTGAACGCATGGGCTTAACCGCTCGAACGTAGCATGCGAGTGGACAATATTCCTCATTTCTTTTTCTTTTATGATTCATCTTTTGTTAGTTGTGAGGAATTGAAATACAATATAAAAAAGAGTGGATGACTTAATGGAGTCACGCTCTACCTAGTCAGGAAACTTTGAACAAATCTGCTAAAAGTGAACAAAACTGATCATAGATATACTTATAAAACCAAAAAAATATAAGTATACCTACAGAAATAGTTATATATTATTTCTCTATACTGAGGTTCTCAAGTTCGGAATATAAGAATCGGGCAGTAAATAGATGTCGACTGCTGGGAAATCTTCCGTGTAAAAGTTAGCAGGGGAGGCCTTCGTTCCGTAGTGGACATTAAATTAGGTAGTATTGATCATGAAGTATGTATGTTTATTCGTAGTTTTAATTATTATAAAAACTACTTATTTAATATGGATTCTTCCTACTCATAGCTTTTTCTGAAAATAAAATAAAGCGGATGAATGAATGTATATTGTATAAGTACAAAAATATACACCTTTGCTAGAATTGAACATTTAACTAGTAGCTTTTGGTTTGTCGAGGTTAGGCAAGGTTGTGATTTAAGATGAAGTTGCTAGTTAACAGCTATCTACAGTACAAAAATATTGTTGGAAAAATTATTAACTGAAGTATTCTGAACGAAAAGAAGTTTCATTTTGCAATTACTGGACTGCTTGACAAAGTCCCAAGATTTTTGAATTCGAGTTTGTCTCGATAAATGTTGGTTGCCAGAAGTTGCCAGAGCTTCTCTTGTTGGCAGTATGTCCGAGCAACTGAGCGGGGCCTATTGAATACTGGGACCTTTTCCATCGAAAACAAATGACATTATTGTAAATAATCATCGAGTCATTAAATTTGTTGAATGTAAAGAAGAGATCGTTCTATTGAATCAAATGCAAATTGGACAATTATCTCTGTCGGCCGCATTATACGATAATGTATTCGTGTGATTATCTTTGGTATTGTAACTCAATTACAGGAATATGACAAGAATATTTGAATTAATGTTTTGCGTGCGCCCGCTTGGCTGGTCGTAAAAAACGTTCGGATGTGGGGGTTTTACTCTGTAAATATAATATTGTTTAGAAATTGTTAAACGTATGTATCTTAGCATCTTTAATGTGATAGTATGTTTTAAGACTAAGAAGGCATATGAGTGCACTTCTACAAAATATATACTTGATTGTTCTATATATATAAATAATCACACCGTGGTCAGTCCGTACTTTACACTACTCGTACTAGTTAACTCGATACCACCACACGTAATAGTTTTCAACTTCTCACAACTAGGCACGACGCCTGAAAAGTTGCGTCCCGTATTAACTTCCACTCGTGTTTAAGTTACAATTTATGGAGTATAACAATCCATTCGGAATGGGAACATTAATAGGTATTTTATATAAAAGCACTTGTAGGACATCTCACGTGTTAGAACTTGTGCGAGAGATTTAACCTATTTTACCGGCTAAAATAGGTGACGAGCCATAAAGCTCTTTGAAGCTGCTCGCAACTTGTGCATTGTTCATTTACTAGAAATTGGAGTTGAAAATACCTTAAATGACGAAGTTCCAAATACTTCAAAAGGCAGTTATGTATTAGAAATAGATTAAGATGCAAATAAGACGAAATCAATATTTAAAAAACTAAAGTTTAGTATATAAATGCATGATATCAGTATATTTGTTTGAATGTTTGCACATCAGGGGATGTCTGCTGTGCAAACATTTTTATGCATTAATATTTGGTGTATAAAACATTTTAGATTTGGCTAAGGGCGATGCGAGAATGAAAAGTATGACGTCCTCTTTCCCAGGTATCCGTATGTAACGAATCCTAACCTGAAGGGAGCTTCCTAAGTTAGTCTCCTAGCAAGACTAACAATTTTAAGGCACATTGTGGTGTCTCATTGATAGAAAAAGTGATATATTGGTCGTTTATAATATTAGTAGGCAATGGATATGTATAGATTATCTATTATACAAATCAATACTATATGCATTTATAGTATAAAATCTTTACTTGGGATTGGTTTGAATGTATATTTAATCGAATTATTTTATAATATTTACGTAATAATATTTATTAAAGCCGCATTTAAATTAAAAACTATACTAATTAGAACTATTGTTAAACAATGAAACACACTTTAGAATAAAACACAGTGGAATCTTAAGGAGCACATGCTAAAATGTCACCACGAGCGACCATGATCGGCGCAAGCGCAGCGACTCATCGCCCATTAGCGAACGAAATGGTCCCGTTCCGATCGATATTCGCACACTTTCAAATTACATTATTTGAATAAAGGACGGCAATTCACGGTCGTACTTAATTGATCACAGTACTCATTGGCTCATTTGATTTTAAATTCCGAAATGTGAGCCTCTAAGTGAAGGTTTTATTTAAAGCTTCAGATAAAGTCGTTTATTCCACCGATTATACAAACAGTAGAAAGAATTAACAATAATTTTATATAGAAAACATACACCTATATTTTTAACGGGATACCTTTGCTGGGATTTTCCAATTGAATCAAAATTTCGACTAACAATTCGGTTTAATTTATTAATACAGTAAGATGAAAATACGAGTATATGATATAGTTAAGTACTAATCATATTATTTGATATAAATGAAATGGAACGTATTAAGATCTACAATTTTCCTGCCCTAGATACTTTATATAAATTTGGTTGCACTATCTTAAGAGCAATGGCTAGGGTTGCCAACGACTAATTATTTTAATTTTTGTTAATATTATGACAAATGATCTCAGTGTATATGTCTATACACACATTATTAGGTTTTGAATAATGAAATTCAAGGCCTTGCTTACTTGACAGAGCAGCAGATATAATCCGCACTACCTGTGTACTGAAGTTGGAACCCAGTACATCGAGCTATCAGTGTTGGTCATTTAAAAAGGAATGGAATAAAGCTAGTGAAATTACTGGGTAAATGACAAAACTCTGTAACCACTGATATAAAAAGTTTAAAAGAGTAACTCGAGTTTCTTGCCGGCTCTAACTAACCGGTAGAGTCATTAAAACTAAAATAATAATAAGAATGAAAAGTTAATTCAAAAGTATCTGTAACAGATTTATTTGAATAAAGATTTTTTCTTTCTTTCCTTAACACCTATTGTCTCGGTAACGGGCGCAGTGCGGCATTGGTGGAAAATAATAAATATTTATCAGTTGTTAGTCTCCTTCAATGCCGCTCTGTCATGGCCAGGCGTATCACTTACGCATCGGGTAAGCGTTCTGACCGTCCCGTTCACTTCATAATATAAAAAAATGTTCCGTACAGTCAAAATGATCGTCCTTGCCATGTTCATATGTACGTGTATTTGCGGCTGGTAGAACAAAAAGCGCTTGGTAGCTGACTTCTCAATTAAAAGACTATATCGTCCACCACGTTATGTGAAGCGAAATCACTATTTTGACAACCCTACTAGCCTTAAATGTTGGCAATAATAAATATTGGCCTCGAACTCCGAGCACCAGATATGATCCGTACTCCCCGAGTATCACGATCAAACGCAAATCGCTGTCACGACGTTACTTGCCGAAGTACTTTTGAACTTTGCAAGTAGCACCTCTGTTCCACCAGCCTGAGGGATTGAAGAGGACATTTAGAGCACAGTTATAGTTTAACGTTAATTTTGAACTGAAGTCATTATTGTATAAATTGGCGTGCGAATGTTACACCATTATGGTGTTATCGACTTGATTTACCTTTATTGGTAAATTCTCGAACTCTGTACTTTTGTGTTTCCCGAAAACAGCGTCTCAACATTTAACTCGTACATAATTAGGCTTATGCCTATCTTTTGATTTGTGAAAAGTCGCCCCTAGATTAATTGATTTTAGGCCTCTGTTCTAAGAGATAACCATATATTTCTATAAATATTACCTTAAAAACCTTTATAGCTTTTCAATGGGGAATAGACATAGTAAGCGAACAATAGAGACTGAACCAAAAGTCAAAATGTACTGCTTATTCAAAATGAAATTTCTTCCAGCAGACCTAAAATTGAAAATATGTACTTATCTGAGACAGGAAAACTAAATCCGCCTTAAAGTCCATAAATTAAATTTATTTGATTATTACACTTTTTTTTTACACTTACTAGTAGAAGACAATAGAAAAACATAGTCGGTAAAGACATCCTTTACTGACTGACCCATGGGATTGCGTTTTGCAAATGCAATCAAAGCCATGGTTCCGTATCACCATTGGCTTTTAAGTTGTGAACTCTAACGGAGCGTACTGATCGAGTCGGAGGCTGGAAGCCCGAGGGCACACCTTCGGCAACGGACTAATTCATTTGTGCAACAATACCTGATGTAATGTTATTGTTCTTTAATAATATTGTTTGGAAGTTTATTAGCTACCCTTTGCGTTTAGGATGAATACTGTTTCCAATAAATTATCCTTATAATGTATTTTTATACCCGAAAAGAAACCGTTTTCTAAAGAGTACCATGGCTCACCTGGTAGGTTATAAACATGAAACAGAGCTTCACATGTCGCCAGGCATTAAAATGAGATATTTTTTAAATTTTAAGTACACCAGGTTGTACAGATTCGGAAACGTTTGTGATGATAACTTATAGTTAGCCTTTGTTTGTGGCCGAAAATGTATTTTAAGCTCATTGTGGAAAACTTTCAGACATCGAGATGGTGTGGCTAAACTGTGTATGTATATACAAGTATCTACATATGTTTATACTTATTTTGTTTAGTACTCATACTACAAGTTTCACGCTTCAATTAGGGGCAATATAGTGTTGTGTGAATGTCAATATATACATGGACCTTCCCGAGCTTTTGAGTAGGTATATATATATACTCATATGTCATAGCGGATTGGTCATTAAAATCACAAATAACTATAGCTATAGATAAGACTATATTATTTAGAAAATCCCTAGATATAAGCTGCTCATCAACTTTAGTTTGGACTTTAGGCGTATCCACTTTTTCTTTTACTTTGTGCAGTCAGTGTATAAATAACACTATCTTCCTACCCCTGCGTATAACAATATATAGGAAAAGTTATGTTTCTATTAGATGAACTTCAAAAAGGTCAATCGAAACTAGCAACTATATTTTCGAAAATATTACTGTAACATGATTTCCATTGAAGCGAAACAAGTTTCGGTTTAAAATACTTTAGTCCGAATGTTCTGTTTTATTTTTCTTTCATCACCACATGACGTGTCCATCAATGAAATTGGATTGAAAGTATTTTCCAAATTCGTATTTCTTTGTTCCATTCAAATGGCGTGGGGAAATCTCAATTCCCTTTTCGATTTTAGATTTTGGCTACCTTAGCACCATGATGAAAGATTTACGTTTGTGATTGTAGTTATTTATATTTGCTACATGTTTTATTTCAGAAATAGTATTATAAAAAAGTTAGTCTAGCTACTCCATGTCATATTTTTTTCGATGAAGTATGCCTATTCTGGAAGGCAAGTTTACTGAATATTGCTATGGTGATGGTTTGTATTTACCCTTTTGTTTGGCTTTATTATGTTCGTTTATAGGTACTTTAAGGAAGAGCTACAAAACACTTTTATTAAAAAAGCACATTACGTTAGGCTAACTAACCTTTTTCCATGCAAATCATATTACGCTCGGGCCTCTTGTGACCTCTTTGGGTCACTTCATTTGGCGATGCGATTAAAATTAAAAATGTAACTTTTCATCAGACAACAGCAACTTTATTGGAGTTAGAGCTTACATTTGGGAATATTGAAATATGTTAATAATGATGTATTTTTCTTACGAGTTCATATAATTTGTTTACTTACTTACGTCCGCATAATAATTAATACGTATAAGTGCCAGTAAACCGAATATAAATAGTAATTCAAATAGATTTTAAAATAATCGAAATTCGTTGGAATTATCGTCCCAAGTCCTGATCATATGAATGTATTCCTTATATGTCCACTGCTATATGAAGGCCTCCTCTAATGATTTCCACGCAGGCCGATTCCTAAAAGTTGACGTCCATCTGCTACCCGCCACCATATCCAGGTCATTCGTCCATCTAGTTGTGGGTCGGCCTGTGCTTCGTCTCGTCACATTTATTCGTATAACATATTTTAATAGTTAACTAAGGACTAAATTCAATACAGAATATTGTATGCATGAGATGCATCACGGCAATATCCCAAAATTTTGAATTGGATTACCCTAAAATTTAATTGTTTTGCTCTCTTTGATTTAGAAGATATATTTTGTTATATTTATTCATCCCATCCCGTGTTTAAAACAGTGTATCAAAAAGTAAATATGAACTGTATAAAAACGGGAAAATAAAAGTAGGCTGGAATGGTAGTCCAGTGTACAAGCCAATTGTACAAGCATTTTTATACATTTAACATTATCTATGTAAAATATTTACAGCGATACAGAAATATTCAAACATTACAGTGATTAATCTTATAAACTGTAATGCCAGCTTTAAAAGTAGAGTTTGATGATTTCCATATCGCATAATATACGTGGTATATCAAAATGATCAAAAATAAGTCAACCTCTGCATTAGTAGTATTTTCATTTTTGCCAAAGTCAAGTTATTTTCCATATAATAATTTGTTAACGTTACCGATACTTGTAAAAAGTTCAGTAGGACGTTTATTTTTTTTTAATTCCGCACATTATGAACTATGGTTTCATACCAAAAAAATATAAGTGTCACAATCTCATGTCAGGTTTATGATTAGGTCGGAAAAATTGTATTTATTTTATTTACCACAGCTTTTGCTATTATAAATTCAGTATTTAACTTTAGTGGCACACATTAAACACATTAAAATGTTAATACCGACTTGTGTAATCAAATTCTTTGAATTCGTAAGTATTTTAAGAAGATTTATTAATTTGAATAATTTGTGAGGAGGTTAATAACTTCAAGTGTCAAGCTTCATTAATCAACATGCATGAAGCAATTGAATTATCATGAATTTAATTAATAACTTAAGGAAATGAAGCGTGGCTCTGGTGGTTTTTGTTTGCTCCCAATGAGTTGGACCGATAAAATTTGGTTTAGGTTTAGCACATGGATATTGACTGTTAGGTTTCGGTCTATGTGAAAATCTTTGTGATAAAGATTAAATTTTATATGTTGATAAACTTTGATCGATATGAATTAAGAAAGATAAATAATTTTAGCATAGGTAATTTATCTTTTCAATGTTTAGTTCTCAACCTGCCATTGTATATCATAAATCAATAGTGATTTTTTCAATTTAGTAAGTAATATTATTACAGGGGATTGATAGATTTATTCTCAGATCAAGATGGATGGATGTTATTTTTGTAATCTATGATACTCTTGGTAAATAATTTAAGATATGGGTTGTACCTAATTTTGTAAGTAAACAGACCGGTGTTAAGCTTATCAATATAATAAGGTTAAATATAGTTAGACACCTATTCACTGTTCAGCCCAAATAAAACAATTCTAAATGGCTGTCACCGCATGGCATTGCGCCCCTTACTTATTACTAATGAATCCAGCTTAAAGAAAATTTTATTTGTCTAGTCGTTAGCAGTGGCATGCCTTTCACTACATTACTACAGCTACGACCTCACAGACGTGCCTACCTTGATGATCTGCTCAGGAACATATATTGGCTATGTGATCGTACTTTCAGGGGAGATCGTAGGTAAGTAGCAGACTACAAGTATTTCTTTTCAATCAGCTCATAATGGCCCTAACATCGTCCCGTGCAATAGAAATGTTTTACACCGTGTTTCGGAATGAGGGAACTGTAGTTAGTGAAATTACCGGGTATAAGACCCCTAACATCTGTTGTCTCGGGTGTCGGGTGCAGTGCGGCGTAGATGGAGCATAATAACTATAAGTTATCTCTATCAAAGACGCTCTGACCATGAGGTCAGGCGTATTGTTTACCATCAGGTGAGCGTCTTGACTGTCCTGGATACTAGACAACATAAAAAAATGGCTCACTTTAAGCACAGGCTTTCCAATATTTTGGAGAGATTGCATTCCCCATAATTTTGGTGTGCGGGAAGACCTGTGCTCTGCAGTTAGTCGTTATATGCTGATGATAATGATAGTGCTTTGGGGAGAAAGGGCCGTAAACCAACACGCGAGCGGTTGACGACTACCTAGGATAGTATTGGACAGGACCACTGTTTTAACATGTCACCCGAAGATAATTATTTTTGGTCACCCATCCGCATGTATTCCGCATTATTTTACTAGGTGGTAGACTCGATACTGAGTCGTCTAGGTAGGTACCACCGCAGTGCCAGATATTATCCGTGAAACAGGAGTGTTATGCAATTTTGTGTTTCGGGATGAGGGCACTGTAGCTAGTGAAATTACCGGGTATAAGAGACCTAAAATCTGTTGTCTCGGGTGACGGGCGCAGTACGGCATTCATAGAGGATAATAACTGTCTATCAGTTGTTAGTCTCCTTCAATGCCACTATGTCATGGTCTGGCGTATCACTTACCATCAGGTGGACGTCCAGACCGTCCTGTACACTTATAACATTTGTTATGATTATTTTGTACAATATCATGTAATATTTTGAAAACCGCACTTATATTACATATTGAAACCACAAAAACTTAAATAATTAATATTTGATTTAAATATGCTTTAAACATACGGTTTGAATTCAGAATAGAAATTTCAGAAGCAATTACATGCTAGTGAAATTCTAGCTAACTAGTTTAAGTTTATACATTTGGTGTTGCGAGTTACGTATAGAAGCTATTGTAGCCTAAATTAGTGGCTTCGGCATTTGGTATATGTATTGGTAAGTTTTCTTACTACATAGTATGATGAATCAGACTAGTGTAATTATAACTTCCTTGGTTGCCTTTTCACCATGATTTATGATTAAGATGTTAGTGAGAAATAGCAAGTTCAGTTGTTTGTGAACTAGTTGCGGAGTTATTATTACTAATACATTCTACGAATACGCTATGAAAATATGAGGTATATGTTGTTTAAGTAGTACTTTATACAAGTAATAAAGGTCAGGCATACGAAGGACAGCTCCTTTGAGAAATAATATATTTATCACTTACAATAATCAGGTATTGTAAGAAATAAATTAGATTTGAAGCTTCATAAACTTCTCTTATTTCTACCACAAAAATATCTTAGTGTAGAAATCGGTAGTAAGTTCTAATTTAAGTAACTCATTTTAGGGGAGATGATTTTCGCACCGCTGGACCTCGTTCAAGACATGTTCTTTGGAATACTGGGTTGTATTCTATTTTCTGTAAGTGGTGGTCTGATACTCTCCTCGAGAGTTAAAGATTCATTGTACCCAAGAACGGGAGATCGTACAGCGGCTATGATTAGTGGATCACTGGCCCTATTGAATGCCTTCATCATGCTATTCGATTTGAGCTTGGCATATTTGGACTCCGAAGAGTTCGACGAAGAGAGCGTATGACATTAAAAAGGTGTGTATATTAAACCTAGCAACAGCTAGGTTTAATAATATGTAATCTCTACAACTTATTCTGCCGTAAATTCATTTGTGGAAAGTATATTAATCTTTACAACTTAGTCTACCGTAAATCATTTGTAAAAGTATGTGGAATATATAAGTGCGGCTTTCTTTTTGATGATTCTTTAACACATTCACCTGTTTCATCCTACAAATTAAGCTAAATAATAATTACGTCGAACGGTTATGGTATAATGATTTTATTAGATATCATTTGCTTAGGATTAGCACTAGCTAATACTTAAAGTGAGTTTCTACTAAGAAACTCACTTTAAGTATTTCGGTAATTTTACCGACATGCAAATGGGTCAGTTGGTCCAAAGGGTGTGTGCGTTCCGCTTTTTGATTGAGCCTTCGTCATCGTCGCACCGCGAGCAAGTGACGTTAGCTCAAGTTCAGATTCCTGTAGGTAGGGACTTCTTTACATTCCCTAGCAAAGATGAATTGAACTGCGATTCTCTACATCAAGGTGAAGCGGTGTCAGCGGCGGCAGACGCATACATAGACGCATGGTGGTCAGCATCGGGGGGGCTTTTGTTCGGCGCTAGCGGTGCGCTACTGCTGCGCTGGTGGCGTGACGTGCCTTCCTCGCTACGACGCAGCCACGCGCAGGTATCACCAATAATAATAATAAATGTCCACTGATTTTTACACAGCGCCATCTAGCCCCAAGTTAAGCGTGAAGTTTGTATTACGGATACTAAACAACTAATAAACATACTTTGATACATTTTATTAAACCATCTACACCAATACAAACAAACATGTTCATGCACACAAATGTTTGTGCTGCCCGAGGATCGAACCCGGAACCCTGAGTGTTAGGTTGTTGTTGGTGGTTTTTGCTTTGGGCGTACAGGTGGAGCAATGTATTCGCCTAAGTGCACGACAGTTACGTGTACCTATACCTATGTTATTGCATACCTATACCTATGCAATTACATAATATGATATCTAATCAACTACTTAAGTGTTATTTGTATTAATGTATAGTCATTGGTTTTGTTAGTACGTCTTTTTGGCACTAGAAAGCAAAGTACCTGCCTTATCGCATCAAAGCAATGTTACAATAATGCTGTTTTCAAGTAATGAAAAGTTTGATTTGCCGTGTCTTAGAAGGCACATTATGTTGTTAGTCCCGGCTGCTTAGAATGATAAAACAGGTGACAGTCACCAAACCCGCATGGGATCTTCGTGGTGAATTACAAACCACCCAATCCTTCTTCTGACTGAATACTCAAAACACACTAAAATTATTGTTTTTAGAGCGTCGGTGGCTCAATGGGCTGACGTTCAAATCCCGCCACGTACCAATGTATTTTAGAATTTTCAAAATATATATGTACGTTATCGAAGCTCTTACGGTGAAGGAAAACATCGTGAGGAAACCTGCGCACGCCTGTGAAAAAATTCAAAGCTGCGGGAAGTCGTTCAACCCGCACTGGGCCCGGGTGGACTACTAAGGCTTAATCAACCTATAAGAGTAGGCTCGTGCCCCTCGGTGGGAACGTTTAATGATCTGTTGATTATGATTTTTAGGCGACTGCTGTGTGTTCGCTGGCAACCGCCGCGCTGCTTACGATCGACGCGCTGCTCGCTGTTTGCTCCGCCCATAAGGATGACACCAGTACTAGAACTAAGCCAAAAAAGCCCGTAACCAGTTGTTCGTGAATACTATGTCATATCCATAATTTCAATTCATCGGCACCATTTATTGTGATCCGTGATTAACGGTTATTTTGATCTGAGTATTGTCTGTGATTGTTTTATTAAATGCGTCCTTTTAAATGTGTGGTTGATTGCCTTTTGATTGAAAGACAATTTGTTGACAAAGATTTTTCACACTTTGGTTAATTGACAGACTGGATCACCAGACGGTCTGGAAATAAAAATGATTTCGTACTTTAGAGGCAAGTTACGCCGGTCGGCCTCGAGGTGGTCCTGATTATGGTTGTACACATTTTGCCTGTGTAGTGGTGGGTTACCGATCAATCTCCTCATAGCAATGATGTGCAGCAAGGGCTGTGCCCTGCAGTTATTATAACTATTACAATGATGCAAACACTAGTCTAGAAATAACATTATAAGAAATAAGGAAAAGGATTTAAATTTTACTTTGGTAGGTACCTGAGTAGTTGAGTACGTATATTTACCATCCCATCGGTACGGAGGATACAAGGCATACATTATATATCGGTATATCCATACCAAAAGGATATAAAAATAATAATAATATGACAAATTTGTTGTAAGTTAGTGGCAAACAGAAATCATTCACCAGTTACAGTTAAACTAAACGCATGTGATTCAAACCCACTGTGTTTGGAAATGATATTAATTTTGTTCAATGTAGTGTTTACAAAGTGTAATGCGCAGTCTTGGGTCATGGTTATAATCAAAACCGATACGCAACCAATGATCTGGCATTGGCAATGATAATTTATTTATTGTTACGTCATTGATTTCTAACTAGTTGATTAACTTTAATGCATTACAGTCCAGAAGAAACCCTTTGCGTATATGGGTTAATGCCAAGAGGTCAATGAAACTGTAATCGAACTCGTAGTACAGAAACAATAGAAGTATTTCTAACAAAGCTCAATTAACGTTCCGATAGTTATTTCCTTTTATGAAAACTGCTCACGTGTTTTATTGTAAACATATGTTCCTAGTAAAAAGTTTGTAATTCACGAGTTTCGAAGAGCTATGTAACGATAAATATATGTGAGATATGTCTAAGGAACTTCCTTACTTATATATGTAAAGTTTGAAATAAAACGTCTTGATATCAACACAGCGAACTTTTTATATCTGGGGGTTGTGTAGTATCACGGTAGTGCCTCCACCAAGACGAGCTAAGCGAAGTGCGCAATTACCTACCTTTTCTCAAAGTGTTTCGTCGTATTTTTAATATATTATAGAGTTGGTTTCCGATGTACCAGATAGTTTATATTCTGAAAATAGCTCTAATTCTTTAGATTTTATTGATATAAAGAATACAGCGATGAAAAATGTTTGGTTACTTCCTGAAATGCTATGAAGCGTAAATTTAATACCAAACTAAGTTAAGTGTACTACCGACAAATAATTCATAAACTCTTAACCTTTCAAAACTGGAGGAGGGGGGGGGGGCTATATGAGACTCACCAAAAAGACCAAGACTAGGCAAAAATTAAAAACCTATTAGTAAATACTTACGAAAAAATAATCACTTAAAAGTCTGCCTAGCAACTTATGGTAGTATGGCTAGTATGGCTTGGCTGATTCGATATTTACTTCAGATCAGAAATTAAATATATCGCATCACCTCCACGAATGTAGCGACTCCGCAAAATTCCTCATAAACAGGTAAAAGGCTGACTTGGTTCCAGCATATGTATTTTTTCCCTTTTACCAAATACTACTTATAATTGTAGTAATCAACAGTTTTTTTATTGCAGAATATAATAGTTTTTTTAAATACCCACCGACTTTTGCACAGCGCCATCTAGCCACAATATAAGAAAGGAGCTTATACTTCAGTACTAACAATGGATAAATCTACATACTACATAACTCAAATGTGACTGACTGACAAAGTGATCTTTCAACGCACAGCCCAAACCACTCGACGGAACGGGCTGAATTGGTATGCAGGTAGATTTTATGACGCAGGCATTCGTTAGGTAATGATTCGGGGTCGCATCCCAAATCATTACTTTACCAACTGTAAAAAAAGGGGATGTCTCTACAAAACCATAGGTACTTTATTTATGGTATACCAGAAAATGATCAGAAAAACGCAGTCTATGCGAACCATGATAAACTAAATTGTTAAGTAATGTAGAGTAGAGGCGCTCCGAGCATACTCGAAGCCAACGTTGCTTAGTTCCCTATATCATTGCTAGATGGCGTTGTGTTACAGGTTCCCTATTTATTTGTAAACTTAAATATTTGACTAAGTCCTTGCTGCAGGTAAATTATTTTATTTCGTTCTTATATCATCTTTCATGTCACCCCAAGAAATTCAAGGTTTTTAAGTAGTCATTTACTAGCAGACGGTCAGGCTATGTTTTGTAAACATACTCTCTTTCTCTCTCTCTTCAACCTATTGCAGTCCACTGCTGGACATAGTTTCCCCCATTTTGCGCCAGACATCCTGGATGTCTGGATGTAAACATACACACACACATAATTTAACGTAATAGTTATATTTTTGAAACATTTATTTTGCTGGATCTCTATTTTATAAGTTCTTGTGTCTCCACTCATTTGATTCTGGCTGGGATGGTGTTCACAGTAAAAATTGGCGGAAAGTTAATTTTGTTCAATAATATACTAGTGTAAATCATCACATTTACGATTGAGAGGCTGTTCTATAAATTACTATTATTCACTACGCCTATCTCGTGCTTAAAAAGGTGTGTGCAGGGTCATTTGTAAATTCGAACTTAAAGTGAAGTTTTGGAGAACCATACCTTGGCACGAATAGGCTGGTTCGAATGAAGTGGTACCACAGGCTCACAAATACCCGGCGTTTATCAACGCGAGTGTTGTGTATTGTCGAGTGTGAATGTTGTTATGAAGGATTCATACCCACGATTCTCGATCACACCGCGATATAAATTCAACGTTTAGACCACTGATGTAGTTCTTCAGGACCGTTTTCTAGAATGAGACTCAAGCTTTTTTTAACTGACTACTGCTGTTGGCCGCAAATGGCCTTTACAGCTTCACCGGGCAACTGGCGAGCGCAGATGGCTCTCAGCCTTAAAAGATACTCAAGCTTGATTTTTACTTGAATAGAGTTAGAAAGAGCGCTGTATTTATTTATTTAGTAATAAATAAATAGCGCCATCCCTTTCTTTTCTTTCGTTGAATCTCGTTCTAGAAAACGGGCCTTAGTGTACTGTATGGTGTTATGACGAAGTAATAGGATACTGACATCATATGCGGATATACAAACATTGTTTAGTTTCTATCAGCTCTATGTGTCAAACAACAAAAATAGTGTTATGAGTTAGTTGTTAAATGTTAATTAATCTTTAAACAATTGAGTAATACAACCGAGATTATACCATTTCGAGGTTCCGATTGTACCATGAAGGACAAATATTTTACGGCGTTACGTAATCTGTTTAGTAACTTTTTGGAACCGTGATTAATTGTGTTCCATACGTAGTTTGATTGATTTTTTTCATACTATCGGATGTACTTTTGCATGAAAATGGAAACCGTAGGTTGCGGCCTACCAGATATCTTGAGCTTTTGATTATGTTTATTCCAATAACGTTTTTCTTTTGAGTTCACTACCATTATGCTATTGGCAATAAATGATTGACTATTGCGTGTAATTTCTTCCCGGCCTAGCTTTTGCTATTAGAGCAGACGAGTTCTGAAGTTGAGATTACATCTTCGCATTTAGCAAGTGTAGCATAGGCCGCCCTCAGGCCCGACGGACCGACGACCTGAAAAGGTCGCTGGTAAAGGCTGGATGTGGAAAGCGGAGGACCGGGAAGTTTGGCGCAAAGTGAGGGAGACCAATGTCCAGCAGAGGCCTGCAACAGGTTGAAGTGAGAAAAAGTGAGAGACTCATTGATTTTTTTTAAAGGTTTGATTGCCGTGCAGGGCATACAAACTACGAAAATTAATTGAATTAATATTTAATAAATTAAACCTTAATAAATACTTTCACACATAGTGAAATGATTCTATATAAAATAACTTACATGTTGAACTATTTTATTATGGATCGCTCAAGTTGTCTTTATTTGGGGGCTGAAGTATAAGGTACTGTGGCGTGTAACAAAATAACTATAATATTTGTGAACGCACCTGAAATTGTCTATGACAGTTGTCTACTGACATGTGTGTCTTTGGTTTACAATGGACTTGTCAATTAGCTTAGGACTCGTTTTTCGCGCTATTATTACAACCACCACTTTTGTAACCGAAAAGTCACCATTGTCGCATATACGCATTCTATAAACTATTTACCTACCTGTGTGATAATTATACTAAATCTGTTCAGCAAACCGCCGTTTCTTTCGCCTTCCTCACCAACAACAAACGCGGACAACAACCGCACAGTACTTTACTTATATTTTACTTACGATTTAAATAAGGTACCTAACAATATTTTATCAACGGCCTAAATAACTGATAGGGTCATGACATGACTCATGAACAACCGCAATAATCAGACGTTTCGAAACGAGAATTTGGTGGAAATATTAAATATGCTAAAATAAAGTTACTTGCAGTAGTCATGTTTCCTTTCGTATGTATTAAATTTATTTAAATTCAAATCCATTTAGATAAATAATAAATAAATAATCATTGACACTCACACAGCGCCATCTAGCCCCATATTAAGCGAGAAACTTGTAGTTAGGGTACACCTGATAAACATACGTATTTACATTATTTTGTAAATACATACATATTATATAAACAGGCACCTAGACCATCACAAACAGACATGCACATAAATGTTTGTAATGCCTGGGACACTTGGTGTAACTACAATTTTTTAAACAAGGTGTGACGACCTACATACGTATTTAGATTTTATATTGACCTACTAGACCAAAGGGTCATAGTTCTTAGCTACTTTTACTAACTTGCGCAGGTTCCTATTTATTAATATTTTTCTTGTGGACTTGATTGAAGCACTACCTACTTATGATTAATTATTATTATTCAAATGTCAATATAACTATGAAAAGGCCTATGATCTGTATAAAAAATAAAAACTTGTTGTTGTGTAAGTATTAATATTTTAACCTTTACTAAAGCTTCTCATCATCATCATCAGGCCAGTATACGTCCCCACCGTGGGGCACGAGCCTACCCTTATAGGGTTTAGATTAAAGTTAAGCTTTTACATTAATATTAACACCGGTTGAAACGTGACTGAAATTGAAGTGTGTTTATACATATCGTTACATACTACATTTCTTGGGTACCTATCCAACATTACATAGTTACTACAAAACTTATCATCTCCCACAAATTTTTATGTGGGTGGCATAATGTGGAGGAGTCTATTTGTTAAAATATTGTAGGTAAAGTGACAAAACCCAAGATTACCAAACCCTGAAAGCCTTTAAACCATTCAACTTTAAACAAAAGTCCGCCATTTTCACGGTTCCTATATAGGTACGTTTCTATAGTCCATCCGTAATAGGTATTTGTCGGCTTAGAGAAAAAATAATTCCCAAAAATAGTACGATTACAACATTCTAGTAATAAGTAATAACTATTATTTTGAGTACGTGATAATCGCGGACCCTCACCAATACGCGGCCACACCAAACTATGATCTCATTCTTAGTCATTCACGGCCCGTGTAGTGAGTCGTTCGTCGCGCAGTCTCAAATTGTACTCCGCGTGATACGCTCGTGACGCTGTCCCGACTGTAAACAAACCGTCCTGTTCGAAATTCAAAAACATTCAAGATGAACATCAGCCGAATGTCTATTATTAAATTCTTGGAGCTGGTAAGTTTTTTTTCTTTTACAAGACGCATCTAACCAGTGTCCGAAATAGGGAGAGCCCGTTTTCGTGTTTACCTTGGGTTGCCGCTCGGCGTTCCAGGCGACCAATCCACATAGGCACCTGGCACATAAAAAGCTAACCAAATTCCTTTTAGTTTTTGTGTCGGTTTTTTTTTCTCTTGCTAGGCATGCAGACGCCGGGTGCCTGCTTGTATAGCGCTTTGTAAACAAACATTCGATAAATAAATTTTATGCCAGTTTATGTGTACCTAATTTTGAACTTATATTTTATTGGATGTTTCTACATTTTTTTAAAGTATTTCCATATTACAAAATTACTTAGGGGCTTAAAGGTATCATTGAAGGAACTGCGCAGCACACACAACAGCAATGTGAAGCAATACGCAGACAGACAGCTTTGAATATTCATAAGTGAAATTACAAAACGCGCCGTTGGCTTATCTAACGACTTCATACAGCTAAAGAAGACGTAGCAATCGAGCATTAAAGATTTAGACAGCATACAAACTGACTACAAAAGGCAAGAGTGTGCACGCGATCCGTGTAGAGTCGTATAAAATCAGGGTCGATGCCTGATGCTTTCGTTCACACCATGTTTGTAAACATGGCTAATGGCTGAGGGCCGGTTTCACCACGCTGTAATCACTCGCTGATAGCCTTTTAATAATAATAATAATCTCTAGTTTAAAGAGTAGCAGTTTTTTTTCTTTAGAGCAAGAATGCGATCATTCATAACTTTCCACTAGGTAAGGTCTCTCTTACTCGTGTTCTCCCCGCTGCAACCATATCGTCCACTGCTGAAATAAAGCCTGCCTCAATGACTAATCAATTGTTGCGTTAATTCATCACTTGACATTGAGAAAACTACCAAGTAATGATAAGAGTACAAGCTTCAAAATGTTTTTAAAAAATCATATAAGTAATAAAACATTTAAATACCTCTTAAATTATTTATACTTCGTGATGTTAAGTCAAAATAGAAAACCATTTAAATTACTTTTTTTATTTGGGAAGTATGAATAATCATAAGTTCCATATTTGGCTGCATCATACCTATTTTTATAACAGAGCCGTAATCATTACGAATGCGTAGGAGTTTAATATACAAGATAAGTTTTAGGTCCATACTATATGTCAATACACGTTATTTTATATCAAGCGTTCACGAATTTAATACCATGACTTATGACCTGAAAACTATGACCAAACATCTGCATTTATTTTACCACCCTTGACTGACAAATAAATGATTTGAATAATAAAATTAACAATTTCGTTATACAGGGTACCTAGGTTTCTATTATTGTAGGCGATAATATGAGATTTTATAATGGGTTGTAAACGTTTACAAAGGATAATGCATATAGGTAGATGATGTTGCAATATATTTAGCGATTATGTAAATATACACAAGTGTTTTAACTGTATTGTGACTCCTATAGTGAATAACGTAGAATTATTTACGAAAAATCCTAACATAAACACGGGTTACTAAATGTAGACAAATGTATATAAATATAAATTCCTGCTCTTTATAGGGGCTCACAAAATAAATGTTTATCATGCCGTATTACATCACGCCATTAAATCTATTCTTGGGCATCGTTCGTGTTTGTGAACGAAATTGAGCATACTTGGAGTCCATTTGGTTAATTAACTAACAGGTAGTTTATTGTTTCAGTGACCCAATAGTTTCAAATATTAATTATCTATATATAACTCGTAAATGTTTCACGAAGATTATAAAATTCTATTGTGTCAGACATTATGTACCATGTATTTTTTATATTATGTACCATGTATTTTGTATTTACAACTAGCTGTCCGTATGATTTCATGCAGTGACTAAAGCTACTTTATTTACACGCGCAGGAAATGAAGTAGCCTTAGTCACTCCTTGAATTATAACATCAGCTATCTACCATAGAAAGTGATATTAAAGTAAATCTAGAGATTAGCTAAAATAAACTAACTGCAGATAATAAAAAACAGTTATAATATTACAAATAAACACTCCGATTTATATTATTTACTCACAATATGTTAATAACTCCAAAACGTTTTTTGTAAAAAGATGGCCGAATTTCAATATGAAATAAGTATATATAGTATGTATTAATAAAAGTAAGCCTTAGTGGCCCAATGGGGTGGACTGTTGCCTTCCGATCTGGAAGGCGCTGGTTCAAATCCCGGCACGTACCAATGTGCTTTCGAATTTTCGAAATTATATTATGTAGTTATACGACGTACTTACGGTGAATGAAAACATCGTGAGGAAACCTGCGCACGCCTGTCAAGAGATTCAAAGCACTACGCTCGCGTGGACGACAAAGACCCTTTATGGGTAAGCTTGTGCCCCTCGGTGTGGACGTTTAATAAGCTCATGATGATATAACCAATAAACAACTTAAAGCTTAGATAGGTTAACTGTTTGGCTCTCTTTTTTGTTAAAACTATAAAGATATTTTGGTGTACTTTAGAAGATAACTATTTCTGACATTACTGGTTTTATTTGATGGTATGCTTATTGAAGAGCAGCGATTTATGTACTGCGTTAGTACTTATAAGTTTTACAAAGCATTCCAGTACAATTATTCCAAAAAAATATACAATTGAATTTGTTTAGGCAACATATAGTGCGTAGTATTTGTAATAAGGTCTCATGTACTGATTAAGTTATCAACCAAACAATTTACTATCTTTATCAGTTATAGTACCGATCACTGTACTTACAAGTAATAATTTTATCGTTACCTAGTCCCACTTGAGGATTTTGTTCAAGGAGAGCGGAACTAAATTTGTATACTTAATCGATAAGAATATCAAATTTTATTTGAATTAGATTATCGTGCCGAATTATTTTAAGGTAGGCAGGCATTGGCGTTCACATAGATTATAAGTAGGGTATGCAAATTGAGTGACATACCGCAAAACAATAAATAATTTACATTTCTGTCAATTTGAGTGCTGTTGATGCCAGCAGATCGCCTAGGGTTTCAAATCTGTAGAGGAAAATGGGGGAATAAGTGGGAATCATTTAATGTGTTGTCGATATTCCAGGGTGTCTGGATGCACAGGGTATGCACTGCTTATTTGCATATATCGAGTACAAGCCAGTGTAGGTAGGCATTACGTTACGATGCGTTGCAAACCATGTTGCGTATCCAAAGTTACTCAAGTATTACCCACAATATTATTATGGTGCCCTAATAGGGCACTTCATTGATCATAATGTCCGAACCTGTCTTTGGGACATTGATCAATGAAGTCATCAACGATTTCATATACATATATATTAATACACTTAACACGTGGAATGATTTGATCTGAATAAATGACGCAGAAATTAAGATACTTCATATATCTCAATAATTATGACAGTTGTATAACTTTTCCACACTTCAAACTTTTAGTACTGTGTAGTAATGCATGTAAAAATACCGCTGCATTCTAGCTGTCTGCTACTATCCAAAATTTTCTGTTATTTTGCAGTATTAAAGATGTGTTATATCGTCATTTATAAAAAAAAACATTAAAATGTACCCCATTTGTTGTGTTTACATAGAATGCAAGGGAACTAGATTTATCCATAGACACAAGGAAACCGAACATAACATACCACACACAATTAATTAATTTGTCTTATATTTCAAGTAGTTCGTTAACCCAGTATGCTCCGGCGTTAATTGGAAAATAAGTATCGTTTAATTGTTGTCATGCCGTTAAAACCAATGTAGAACAAAGGACGATTTAAAAAAGATAGTACCTAGCAAGATCGTGGATCTATTTCCGAATTCATTACTTTTTGCTTTTGTCCGGTAAATAAAGATAATCATAATTTAAAATTATTACACCAGGCCGTATCGACAGGTTTCCATTGCATTGATAATCCTATAAAACTTAATATTTTAAGGCATTTATTTAAACTAGCTGTTCCCCGCGGTATTACAGTTACATTTGTGCTTTATATGCATAATAATTAATGTTTATGCTATAATTATGCATACTTGTGATATTTCTATGTATAGTAATAGTGTATACAGACTAAAAGGGTATCTCAGGGGCCGGCTAAATGAATTATCACCTGTGGCTCATTGTTGTGCCTTCCACACAATGGACTCACAAAGCACGTGTTAATATCCCTAAGGGTTTGTCAAACTTTATTTTTTACTTCAAGTATATTAGTGATGCAGGCAATAGATTATTATAAATATTAAAACTTGAAATTATTGTAGTATCCTTAAAAGAAGAAGTAATACCTACGCATAGAAAAGTAAATTTTTTCGCTACCTAATATATATTTTTTCTAATTGACTGCTGCTGTTGGCATCATATGGCATTAACAGCTTCAAAGATGACTCTTAGCCTCAAACACTACAAGAGAGAGGTAAAAGTATATCTTGAAAGTCTATAAGATTTTTCCAAACCTCCATAGTTTCACCTAACTTGATTCCGTTAAAAACAATACAATCAAAATGGCAAACATCACTTTGTGGTGTGTTGTCACAAATAGGCGTAGAATACGATTGACCCCATTCGGCGGCCATCTCCAAGGTCTGTACGACCTATACATAGATGCTATATCATAGATGACATCATTTTTCCTGCCGAGCATGTTGTTGTGTATAAGGGATGACGTCATTTGCGTAGGTCCGCTTATCGTATAGTCGCATCAATGAAATTAAAATAGTATTAAACAGAACATGTTGGGCGATTAATATGAGGGTTATTTCAAATACATAACAATATTTGATACTTTAAAGCGGTTAAGCCTTAATTCCACCTTATCTTAATTAATCCAGTGAAAGAGAATGTAAATTATGTACATCTTTTTTTTTAAATTAAAATTCTCTTGTGTTACTGTTAGTTAATAACTCGCGTAGTTATTTTAAAGCTTGTCAATATTTCCGTTCGCAGACGAATTTGGCTAAAATTTTTCGTGAGTGTGTTTTAGGAGACGTGACTATCCTAAAACATTATGAAACAGTATATTTAAAATACTGCGTAGCGCATGGACGTAGCGTATAATGAATATTTATTTTCAAAACGTAACGAAGTGTTCAGTATAGGCAGATACAACAGAAATAATAAAGATAAAAATGATAACGGTACCCGATACAGACTCAAGTGCACTTGGGGGAGATTTTTTAGTCGCTCATTTCAATAGATGCTTACTACTGAGTTGAGTGATTAAAAACCGGCCAAGTGCGAGTCGGACTCGCGCACCGAGGGTTCCGTACAAACCTGCAAGGTTTACAAAGTTCGTTCATTACGACAATCGAGTCATAACTATGGTATAACTTTATAGCTCTACGCGTTCATGAGGAAAAAAGTAATAAGTTTATATTTATTAAAAAATAAATATATATTTTGTAATGTAACTAAAAATTTAAGGTTTTCGGAATTTCTCCTTTATGTGTGCTATAAAACGTTGCTTCATGCCAAATTTCAAGATTCTAGGTCGACTGGAAGTACCCTTTAGGTTTTGATTCCCTTGCGAGTACTTGCGAGTTTCAAAATATGCAGCTTAAATTGCTGTTTCTTTTTGATTGCGTTGACATAGAAGTTTGATTTTGTTACAGCTTAAAGGTATTATAGACCTGAGTATTTGGTATGAATTTCAATTTAAATACCTCTACGCGTTTATGAGGAAATGGGTAGTAAGTTTAAAATTATTAAAAAAAATATATTATGTGATGTAACTAAAAATTTATGGTTTTTGTAATTTTTCCTTTATCTATGCTATAAGACGTTGCTTCGTACCAAATTTCAAGATTCTGAGTTCACGGGAAGCACCCTGTAGGTTTTGATTCCCTTGCAAGTGTCGAAAATTTGCGGCATAAACGGCTGTATCTTTTGATTGCGTTGGCTTAGAAGTTTGTTTTTTTCACAGCTTCAAGGGACAGTAGACCTGAGTAATTGATATAAATTTCAGCTTCATACCTCCACGCGTTCCTGAGAAAAAGGGTCTTGACAGACGGACGGACGGACGGACAGACGGACAACAAAGTGATCCTATAAGGGTTCCGTTTTTTTCCTTTTGAGGTACGGAACCCTAAAAATGATCGTTCTTGCATGCATTGTAACCATTCAGTGTGTAAGGCATTTAAATGTTATTTTTGGTAAAATAAATGATGGGAAAACCATTTTTTAAAAGATCTAATTCAAAATAATAATAGGACAACCAGAATTAAAAGAAATCACAAAAATATATTACGTAAATGACTAAAAATGCAGGATTAAAACGATTGATATTTATGTATTTTGGTATATATATTTATGCAATAATGGCTTTTATTCTACGCGAAATTACTAAACATTGTGACATGTAATCTAAACGCACTGCAAACCCGGGGCTCTAGTTCCCATACAGCATAATTATGTTGATTTAGGCCCGTAACCCAACATGCGGGCGTTTTTTGGGTGTTATTGAGTAACATCTTAAGAAATAAGCCTTGGCCACCGTCTTAACGTGCCTTCGGACGCGCGGAGAGTACTAAACGATTTTTGGTCATTCACTCGCATTTTAGTCACAAAACTTCGGTAATCGTAATAGTTGTGTAGCTTTTACGGTCAACGCGTCAGCTGAAACTGAACTAAAAGCTAAGTTAAAAAGTGTTAATAAAGTTCAAATTTGGAATACTTCCCATGATGTAAAAATTGTGTCGAACTCTCGGTTTCGTTAACTGCAAGGTTGTCAGACCTTGTATCGTGGAATACGAAGGCAGTCATAGTATTGATGACATCATCTTACCTAACCGGTTAGGTACTAACTCAGCCAATGTTAGCATGTTTTTGTGACGTCATTTGTACTTAGACATTACTAAAGCAATCCAGTGATTGCACTAAATCATCTAGACCGGCAGATTCATTTAGGAAATTGTACCTTACACATGTATGTGTATGATGTTGTCAAGGTTTTTTAGTACAACATTCTACTTAAATATATTTGGCGGACAGGAAAATTACCAAATAAACTGAATGTGATGTAAAACTAGTTGCGTATACGTTTATCTTTACATGAAAATACGTTTGAATTAAAGTATCCATTAGTTTTATAAATTTTATAATGCATGGATAAATCAGTAGGTAACCAAATATTGTTTTTGTCCGTTGTTTCATATTTTAAAGTAATTATTTAGCTGTTACCTATTATTATTGAAATACCATATTATTGGAGTCATTACAATTACGTTGTGATTAAGGGGGGGGATGATGCAATCCTAAACAAACTCATTGCATCGGAGAGACAAAGCCAAAAAGAGACCCACTCCCCTGGTCCATCCACCTCAACATCTGCACCTTAAGAAGTGCATCGGTGATGGCCACATGGACATCGCTAAATGTATTAATTTTAAGTTCTAATTGTAATAATGAAGAGTAAGACTTAAATAATGTAAGAGTCATTGCTACTATTATATAAATATAAAACAGAGAGAAAGAGAGTATTTATGATGTTATTTATTCCCTTTTTTACATTATTCACCCCCTACTTTACCTAATTAAATATTTAGTTATTTTAATTCTGACTGTTATCCATTCCCCTTTAACCAATTCTTTTGCCCATGCGCGAGCACTAACATATTTATAATAATTAAATTACAAAATAATCTTACACTAAAAAGAGTACGGACCATAAGTCTGTAGATGTAATTTTATTAATAAAAAAAAATACGTTGTGACATCAACGTGACCATAAAGTCTTGGTTACAGAGCACAGGCCATTAAATAGAAATAGATGAATGCCAGGATATGTTATTTGTACGTAAAAAAATATTACGTACGTAAAGATAAATTTTTATGTACGTAAAAAGTTCTGCATAATATGGAGGAACTAAAGACAGTGCACGCACGCAATGCTGATAACAAATACTAATACTGTTTCATAGTTGTGTTGAAATTTTTATCGAAAATCTACCCATCAAGTTACGTATCATGATGTACGACATTATAACTTTGGTCAGGTGGTTGGTTAATAGGCCTCTTATGATTACGATTATATGCAACAATTGCAAAATAGCAGCCGGGAGATGGGGCCAAGGAACAAACAAATGCTAGGTGAAAACTCGTCACTTTTATTAATTCACTAGTAGAAAATTCTCGCTTAGTCTTTACTTACGATCAATACTCAATACTTGGGCCTTCAATCTAGAAAAGAAGTACTTGCCAATTGATATGAACACTATGCTATTTCCAGGCGCTGACTTGTACCTGCGTCGGCATCCACTACTACAGCTACAATGCTGATGCTGACATCGGTATGCTGGTCACCGGTACCTTCATCGGGTACCTGATCATCTTTGCTGGAGCTGCTGCAGGTAAGAGCATCCTTGTACCTTAAGGATTCTTGAGGGAAGTGGAATTTAACAATAATCAAAAAGTTATCTACAAAATTCCCAGACTACGTAACTGAGGGAAAAAAACTGGAATGAAAGAATAGGTGGTGGACTCGGTACTATGTTACCTACAGGTAGGTATCACCGCAGTGCCAATATGTCCTGTAAAATAGGGGTTTCTTGTGTTTCGGGACGAGGGCATTGTAGCTAGTGAAATACCGGGTTTAAGAGGACTAATATCTGTATTTTCGGTGACGGACGCAGTGTGACCGGGCGGGAAAATAATGTCTACCTACTATTATTAATTGCCTTCAACACTGCACCTTTCATGGTCAGACATATCACTTACCATCAGGCGAGCGAACTGACCGCCCCGTTCACATAATTTCATGAAAAAGACTAATTGCTATTATTAAATAGTAAATGATTAATTACTTCATTTAAAATTTAAAAAAAAAACGTGAATACCTACCTATAGAAAGAGAATAACTCTACTTGTAACTTTAGAGCATATATTATTTGCGAGTATATATTATTTGGTAGGTATGCATTATATTTTTTGTTGAATATACTCTTTATAGAGCACTGTCATATTTTTATTTGTACTCCTAAGGTAATGTTAATACATTACCTTAGGAGTGAGTTATTAAGGGTAAGTCTAAATTAGAGTAAGTTTAAATTAATAAACCATAACAAATTCTTATTGTTAATTCCAAGGGTACTTCGATGATGTTAAAAAGTATCAAAGTGCTTAAACCACATTTAAACATTTTGCGATCTTGTCTTCTCATCATGTATAAATACTTGTGCATGGCTTTCAGAATGTAATTAACAATGAATGAAATAAATAATGCAGAAGTATTCTTAATGACAATAGTATTCTCACTGATGGTACTAACTGACAATAATAACAAAGAAGTCTATTGAAAGCTTTTCTATAATTTATAAGTAGCTTAATAGTATGCTAAGATTTTTATACGTCCATGATGCTAAGTGAATAATTTCATTACCTTGAGAGTTGTCAAGGCCATGTAGTCATCAATACTATATCGATAATGTTATATCGATGACTTCATACGACATTAATCGATTTTAGCTGCTATTACTATTGTAATTACGTTGTTTTGCAATAATAGGGCAATTTCTTGTAGTATATATTGATTTCCTACAAAGGAGTCTATATCACCTGAGCTGACAGAGTACGTGCTAAAGTCGTATGCGTTATTTTTTTATGTTACGAAGTGAACAGGACGGTCAGGACGCTCATCTGATGGTAAGTGATACGCCTTACCATGAAGAGCGGCATTGAAGGAGACCAACATAAAAAACAGTTATTATTCTCCCGTTACCCGAGACAACAGATGTTAGGTTCTTATACCCAGTAATTTCACTAGCTACTGTCCCCTTATCTCAAAACACAAAAGTGCATAGCACTATTATTTAACAGGATGATATCTGACACTGGGGTGGTACCTACCTAGACGACTTAGTATCGAGTCTACCAAGACTTACTAAGTAGTAAGTCTCAAACTTCCATTTTTCGCCTGTTACTGAAAGTTTGGCCCCAACATTAGGCTCGTTACATAGAATATTAATGCTGACAGTAGTAGGCAACAACAAAAAATTATACCGAAACGGCTGTTTGATTTCTGCTGCTTCATTAAAATCTTTGTCTTTTCAGGGTATATTATGCAGACTCCTTCACACAAGCGCATAGACATTTTCTACTCACTGGTCGGAGTCGCGCTTTTTGTTGCCAGTGGAGCTGTTATCATTGACAGGTAATACAATTTATTAATAATTCAAAAATATTATTAAATGCAATGGAACAACGACAATAGAGCCTCGAAGTAGGTTACACATTTTTGAGGACCCCATTTTTTACTTACTACAAGAGTTTCTTGCCGGTGTCTTCCCGGTTGATAACAACCCTCCGAACCGGTGGTAGATTTATCAAAAATAACTGTTAGACGATTCAAAAGTATCTTGTAATAATTTATATGAATAAAACATTTTTGAGTTTAAGTTTAACCTATGTTAGTTTGAGGTGCGGTAAAATACCCCTTAACTTTACAGATATTATATTATCTGTGCTTTCCAAAATATTCAGGTTTGTTCTCACGCAATGAATGAACATTTGTTTGTTAACGTTATACATGTAATTGCTTACCAAATGTATTGATTAGAGCAATATTCGGAAACTGTTCTACCTATTATTGTACACATTTTTATGTGTTGTACTTTAAAATAAAAATACTTAAGTTTAATAAAGTTAAAGTAAATTGGTGCTTTTAATCAATGTTTATTAGTACAAATGAGTACAACAATAATCATATTGGTATTATGTTTATTTAATATTAATTTTAAATACCATTATTTACTACATACACACGTGACATGACAAAAATATAGTAAATTTTATATGACTACTGGATAGCGGATAAAACAAAGGCTTAAATAAACAGTATTATTGTTTATAAGATATCCGGTCTCGTAAAACCAGACTCCACCTTCCTCGTAACTTGTTATGTGTCGATAAATAACATATTTTTAAAATTAATCTGCATGTTTTATACCATTATTTTTGACCATGAATGCTATTTATAGATTAACGTCCAATTGTTTTGTTGACTGTTTTGGAACTGTTGTTTGGAAAATTATTGTTATGTCTCTGCGTATCAATTAAAACTAATTGATAAATTAAAACTTTCAATGTTTCAGGTTCCAGCATGGCGGCAACAACGAGTTCGTAAGGAAGAATATGGCTAAGGCCTCATTGGCAATCATCAACGGAGCCCTCCTCTTGATCGATGCTGTCCTCACCCACCGCGGAGGCTAAGTCCAAATACAAAAATCCACAACACTACCAAAGCCAATGAGATGTTTTTAATTATTTATAACAAAACATAACGACAAGCAAACATGTAATTATTACAAAACAAATCACTTGAATACTCGTCCCATAGAGGGCGCTAGTAAATCTAGCAGTAAAAATAATGCAACATTTAATTTTAATACCGCGTTTATTATCATGTATTGTTTGATGTCTTCGCCTTATTTCGCATTTTAAAAACACATATGTTCTGAAAAAAAATACAAAGCCTTTAATGACCAGGACCTAAAGTGCCTAAAGTTTACGTAAAATTAATGATAGTAGGAATTTTGAATAATAAAAATACCTAACATGACAAGGAAGTAATGAAATTGCATAGTTTTAAGAATTCAAGAATATTTTTTGTTATATTTACACTTTTGCAGTGGTATAACTTTTTTACTCACATTCCAGGAGTAAATATCCGTTAAGAAATTTTGCAACAGCTTTAAATTTACTGAACTGAAACTAAATTTTGATAATGATTGATGTTTTACCTAATATATACAAATTCAAATGAACACATTTTTAAAAGTATTTTACAAAGTGTATTCCTTAATTTGCACTTTTTAACAATTTCTCAGTTGTTTTAATTTTATTTACGCTTTTAGTATGTTGTTCTATTGTTTAGTATTAAGATAATATTTTATATGTAATGACTGTTTCATGCCTCATAAAACCATAATAATAATTAAGAGAACTTTGTTTCATTTTATTGTTGTTTTCTGTACGTAATTAAATTTCTGAATTATAATTTCAATATTAAATAGACATGGC
This sequence comes from Leucinodes orbonalis, assembly GCA_019425675.1. Classification (NCBI taxonomy): domain Eukaryota; kingdom Metazoa; phylum Arthropoda; class Insecta; order Lepidoptera; family Crambidae; genus Leucinodes; species Leucinodes orbonalis. The sequence goes on along the minus strand of PQWD01002984.1, from coordinate 66,222 downwards.
ATTACTATTTACGTAGGTTATGTACTATTTCGAGCAAATAAAGTTGTTAAAATAAATTAAGGTCGGTAGCGCATGTACTAGGAAAGGTACAAATTTGAGATCGAACGACCTTCTGGTATGATATCGCGAAAGGTCGCCCTCCCCTTTGGGGGCCTGAGATGGCCTGGAGAAAACTCGATATGAACGTTCGATATAAATCATCATTAATGCCTACTATGATAATATTTCCAGGGTCGTCGGTTAATACTAAGATACTTCGAAGTTTACAAGGGCGAGTAATTTTGTTATCATTGGCTGCTATTGGGTAATCAGCAGATAAAGGGCTCGATGGCTTAATTGGTATCGCATCCTAGTTTACAGTCAGCAAGTTAAGTAACTATTGTAATGCTTTGTCATCCGTTTTGTATGTATTTGCCATCCGACGCACGAAGGGACTTGCACACAAATCGGCTGTCATAAGTCAGCCGTTGGTGCTGCTACTATCTTAGGATGGAAGTTGTTCACACCTAAGCACTTATCTGTACCAGGCTGCGTGGTAACGGGCTGATTCTCCATTCCCAAGCTACCAACCCGAAGGTAATGTTTAGATTTTGGTGATTCGCAGGGTGTTGCGGTTAACTCGAGTCTCGGAGATACCTTACATCCCTCAATCTCATTATATCAATTTATATTATCAGCACATAAATGTCCTCACCGAGGGGCACGAGCCCACCCGTACAAGGTGATTAGGCCTTAGTCGTTAATTGGCCGATTTAACGCACCCTTAAATCACAACCCTTGAATCTCTTCGAAAATTTGAAAATTTTCAAAAAGATTTAAGGGTTAAATTGGTACGTGTCACGATTTGAACCTGCACCCTCGAGCTCTGAAGGCTCTGATGCTCATAGATCAAAACCTTCCTATATTGTAATAAATATACGCATAAAATCGACTGAGGCGATAAACAGGCAAGGGGTTAAATATGGAATATAAATGATACAGTGTTTTTCACCGACCGCATCAAGCCTTAATTTTCCTAATAAATAAAAATTTTCAGGGTTTTAGTAACAACCTAAACTCCCCTACACATCAGTTGATTTGGCGAGGGTTCATAAACTGTTTTAGGTTGAGAAACATATGCATGAGGTGCGTCTGGTCTAGTCGGGTTGTGAGGGTCATCTGTGACCAACGGCACCAAAAGTTACGAAGTAGATTAAATTATGTGTAGTAAAACCTACCTATAGTACCTTCTTTGACTTTAAATACATATTGGGCTGTGTACATATTTTAATACAATTTGGGTTAGTGGCTGTGGCTGAAAATCAGCGGTCTGCTTTCGGTAAACCCAATGCTGAGCTATAATCCTTTTGTATCACTGCGGCACACATACAATCGACATTGGCTCCTATTATGATTTTGCTTGCATCTTATATGTAATCTTAGCCGTATTGTTTGATACTGTTAGTTGTATGTGTGTCTCAGAGGTGTGTGTTCATTGATACAAATAAAGTTGTTATCTATCTACGTATATTACATCAGGTAAGTCAATCTTAACCATGCGCCAAACGTAGACATGTCTGACAGAGAAAACTGTCTCATATAAGGACTTGTAGGCTCACTCACTAAATTACTCATTGTTACATATATTAACCATCCTCCCATTTATATAGCTATTTACCCAAAATACAAACAACAAATAGATCCACTGTCTGCTTAATCAATTACCTGATCAGTTACGGTATCTTAATTGAAAAAGACATTGCATTTTCGTTCCACTATTTGCGTGGGATAATGGTAACGAAAATAGCTTAGGTTAGGGTTTAGCAGACAGATGGATGGACATAGCAATTAGTGATATATGTTTGCCTCGGGCCACTCTGATTGCACCTGATTAATTATTCTCACCGATAGGAAATAGAATGAATGGATTAATTGCATCCAACCGATATGATGTCAACGACTCGGTTGCCACTTAAAATGTTTCGCATGTGATTGTAACTCGTAAGTTGTAATGGATGGTTGACTCAAATGAACATATAATAATATTGCATTATTATTAAATAACTTATAAATATCCTATTTCATCGTTTTTATTTCAAATCATTTATTTATAAAATACATTTTGTGAGTCGATAAACTACAATGAAACATAACCTAACGGTGTAAAGTAACTAAACAATAAGTATTCAGTATCAATATAATTCGAAACGACTCATTTTACATATTTTATATCCAGTAATGTGACTAGTTAGTGTCCTCTTCCAGAAACACAAAAAGTGCATAAACACTCATATATCAAGGAAGTCTACCGCCTAGATCAATCAATAAGAAGTCGCAGTCAATAAGAAATAAGGTTCGAATATAAATAAACTAACATCAAACAAAAATTGTTGGACGAAGCAGCCCTACTAACAAAAAAGGGCTAGTTGAAATAACTACCAAGGTCTAGTGCACTTGGATGCTAAGAAATAATTAACATATTACTATTAATCATCTGATTTTTTATTATTAATCAAAAATAATGCAATTAATAAATAAAGCTACGAAATTTTGGTGCATAAAACATATACTTCACAAAAATAAACTTTATACCTATACGTTCAGACTTTCCGACATATTCTTTGCGACGACTTCTTGAATATTCAAATGAACCGACATGTGGACAGCGGTCGACACACAGACATCTGAAAATGAACTTTTGTATACACGCCCTATATCAATAAAATTTCAGGTCAACAAATAATGAAAATGTTTGTATCTAAAAATAATTCCTGCCTAATATTTGGAAAAATATGGCGACGAATAAATAAATAGGATTTTTAGGTATCTTAATAAATAGTTTTTTTTCGATAAATATTATTAAATATTTTTCCACAATAAGTACGAATTTCCGTATTTTTTGAAACTATATTATTTAAGCAAGATGTAGTTACTTTTGTTTATCAGGATAGTTAGAAAAGTAGTTTATAAGGACGTATTATACATTTAAATTTACTGTACCTCATGTAAGTAATCCAAAGAAATAAATAAATAAACTGCAACAGCCGTGGAAATAATATGTAAGTATGAAAAAAAGAGATATTTTTGTGTATGTACCGTATATTTATATTCATACGCATGAAGAACAAAATGGTTATTTCAATATTACAAAGAGACTCATATTTTATTTATATAAATGTGAGCATTATTTTGTAATGCAATTTATTTTTTATTTTTTTAAGTCATATCAAAACCATTTCTGTATTCGTGTTTTTGACATTATCAGATACTGGCCAAAGATAAACCAAAAACGAGATTTAAAAAAAAAACAGAAACGTCAGAATGTGATTTGGAGGAAAATATATTAGACCGGGTTTAGAAATGGAAACTTTAATTTGTTATTGTTAATGTTATATTTTGTGATGTTAAAGCACTGAGATAGATTGTGAAAGCTAATTGTAGACTTGACTAAAACTGTGGATTGGAATAAATTAATTACAGTATTTGCAGGAGTTACAGTAAATTAATTACAGTATTTCTTTTATAAAAGAACATTTAACATAAATGCATAATATTTATATTACATGTATACCTAAAACTTGTTTTTCGCATAGGTGTCATAACAATTAAAAAATATTATACGATGTATTTCAAATATTAACAGTTGCATCTGATATTTTGGGTACAAACTCAATTAACATTCGTTTAATGAGTGATATGTTTTATAAATTTATTACATCATTGCCTTCTTAATCTTATGCAAGAATGTCTTATTTAGTCCAATATGTAGATGATTAATTAATCGGTTAGCAAAGGTACCTTTCGAATATGCAAATACATTGCTATACAGCAACCTTATATCATACAGAAATTGAACAAAGTATCGAGATTTGGATTTGCGGAGATAAAACCGCATAACATATAAATCGGGAACAGCATAGACAAGCATTTACATATGATTTTGCTGGACAAACGTAAACTCAGTATTTTATTTTAGATAAGCAAAGAAATAAACTTAGACTTGTACAAAACGTATACATACCATTTTGCTTATTTAAATACTGTCCGGTGATGAACACTTATATGCCTAGGTTTCAGCCATAAAGCTTAAAATTGTGAGCGCAGTTTTTTTTTCAATAATCTGGAATTATTAAAAATATATTACATGTTTACTTTGCAAAAATCATACGGCACTCATTACCTGACTTTGATCCTGTATCATGCAGTCTTTGTCCACGTCTTGGTTGTGTATTCTGGTAAGGTAATGTGAATTTCTCCAAGGCAAAGATTTGTTTCAATAATTTCTTAAAATTTTTCATATATTTCAAGTACTGAGGTTCAAGTCCCGCCACGTACCAATGTGATTTCGAATTAGCGAAATAATATGTACGTGATTCGACGCTTTTGCGGTGAAGGAAAACATCGTGCGGAAACCTGCGCATGCCTGCGATGAGATTCAAAGGTGTTGAGTGAAGTCGTCCAACCCGCACTGGGCTCGCGTGGACGACTAAGGCCTAATCACCCTGTACGGGTAGGCTCGTGCCCCTCGGTGGGGACGTTTAATGAACTGATGATCATGATTCCAAGTGCTGCCCGCCGAATCAGCAAGTTGAAGTGGTACTAGGCTGGTCACGTATGACTCAGAACCGATGATAGTTGGAGCAGATGAGTTTTGGAGTGAATACCGCGTTTTGGCAAGCGCAGCGTAGGACGCCCTGCGGCCCGATAGACCGTCGACTTGTTAAAGGTCGTTGGGGGATGTTGGATGAGAAAAGCGAAGCATCGGGTTATCTGGCGCAAAATGGGGGTGACTTATGCCCAGCAGCGGACTGCAATAGGTTAGGTTAGGTAGAATGTGGGAGAGAAGTGCTGTAATCACTAGAGAAACGCTGTGAACCAGGCCGAATAGGTAATCGAATCTAATACCGTTAACCTATTAACCGCCAAGATTCCAGTCACAATAGATTTTTTTGTCTGTTGAATATTTACTACTGCGGCGGTTAAAGGGTTAATGTATAACAAGCAATGGTACCCAAATCTGCATACCTATATATTAATACTTGCGTACTTATGTATCCGCGATATCTGTCGCAAAATGGGGGAGACCCTAGGGAGAGCTAAGTCCAGCAGTGCACTACGATAGGTTGAAGAGAGAGAGACGTTTGTTTGTACCAGGTTTTTGATGAAAATTAAATCGCCTGTGAAAAGTGAACGATACTTGTACTATTGATGACTACCAGTTGAAGATATTCCAGTCAAATTGTATTATTAGTGATAGCGATATAAGTTCGGACGGTCTGATCAAATAGAGGTGAATGTTTGCCTTTCATTGGCAAATGGAGGTGGTTTCACTGTTTGCTAATACCCAACATGGTCCTTCGAGTTCGGTACAATATCATTGTGCTAAGCTCTATATTGATATGTTGCATTTGTGTCTAACAACTCATATTAATCCTGTGACGGCTTTACCATGTAAATTGGAAACTGGAACATGTGATGTCATTGTAGCCAAAGCTCACTACTGGAAGTACAAACGGAACGACCAATAACAAAAAAAGTCCAATTTTGAAAGACACCTTTTTAGTAATGTATGTATGTCTTACCTTTCACACTTGTAGCTATTATTTGTAAAATATTTGAATATAATAATAATTAATTAATAATAGAGCGTCGGTGGCTCAGTGGTGTGGACTGTCGCCTTCCTACCGGGAGGGCTGAGGTTCAAATCCCGACACGTACCAATGTATTTTCGAATTTTCGAAAAATATATGTACGTTATCCGACGCTCTTACGGTGAAGGAAAACATCGTGAGAAAACCTTCATGCACGCCTGCGAAGAGATTCGAAGGTTATGTGTGAAGTCGTCCAATCCGCACTGGGCCCGCGTGGACGACTAAGGCCTAATCACCCTATACGGGTAGGCTCGTGCCCCTCGGTGGGGACGTTTAATGAGCTGATGATGATGATAATAATAATTATCTAGTAATGAATTCGAGAGTCAATCCTTGATGGGTAGACGTAGAAGCCTCTATCAGTTAGTGTGCAGTTAGTAAAAAAAGTTAGTATCTATCTATATCTAATGTGAGTGAAAAAATAATTATCATAAATTATCTTTATCATCATAAGCTGTGTTGTGCGCTTCAATAAAATACAATGGTCACTGCCTCTTATCGTGCCTTTAACCTGGCTTTGGTATAAAACATTTAGCAGGCCAAGTAGTGGACTCTCAGGGTCTGTTAAAACTAAGTTTAATTCTGTAATGTCTTGACGAAAAAATCTGCAGTCCTAGGTCCGACTTGCGAAAGGTTGCTACAGTAGACTATATGAAGTTTAAGTAGTCTTGTTTTTCTTTTCGAAAATGCTCTTTAGAAAAAGGGACGCCCTACGTGTGTACATATTGGAAAAGAAATATTTTAATGCGAATTGAAACCATACTTTACCTGCAAGACATCTGCAATTGGCTTTCCATAATCATAAATTGCAGGACCTGCCCAAACGTCGGACCTTTCGTACAAACCGATTTCAATTTGGTACTAGTGCCAGGTTGAGTTTATATTGGCTAGATATTTATTGCGCATCTAAATAAACCAGACAAAAAACATAAAAAAAATTGAAATTATACTTTTTAAATAATTAGGACATTTGCAACTAAAATAAACTCAGATGATCCAATCGGCCACTAAATATTTTCGCTTCCATATATTTTTAGCAAATGAATCAATAAATAGCTTTTACAAGTTCATAGATTACAACGTTTCATACTTTAAATAATTGAATACTGTTAAAGACATGTTTTGATTTATTACACAACCTGGAACCAGGAACAGGAACAAATGGAACCTTATTCGAAATTATAAATTATGTGTGTGATAATGATTATAATTTCGCCTTGATAAGTATAGCTCATGTTAATTATGAAAATATGAACGGACTTAAGTATTTCTCAACTCAGCAGTATACTGATTCTTTCCTCCTTAAAATATTCGTATTGATTATTAAAAAAAATCACTATTGAGCGATTTGTAAATTTGGCGTAGGTGGTTAGGCAGGTCCATACTTTGTGAAGTAACTATAAGTTCTTACTGATTTGAGTGTACCTAGGTTATTTCAATTACAATGTAAATAAACTTTGCAACCCTATTTCCTCACTGGGTTAAGACTGTAGTGTAAGCTTATCTTTTCAAAATACTAATAGAATATACATTGTGCGTATTCTGGCGGCTTCAGTAATGATCATTGATCAAGTCCACATTTCCATGTAAATGAATTTTGTAGCGGTGCGTGGTATCTCAGGCCGCATCTTTAATAACCATAAATCAACAAATCGGACCGATCAATTATTTATAGCCTAGAAAAAACCACTAAGTCATTCCAATTTGGTATTTCGGAAATTGTACAGTATTTCACTCGCGCCGTAAAACCATGCAAATGTATGTTTCGATTTCGAAAAGCTAGATCAGGATGTTAATCAAACATATTCAGTCATGTAACTCGTACAGCTTTTTCTATTTTCTGTTATAGCGATATTTTGTATACATCATAATACTACTATAAAATACCTATTATAACCACGAAACTACTTTTTTATTTTATAAGGTTTTATTTATTACACTAATTGTTTTAAACCAAGTTTATTCTTATGGATAATAACTTTGACTTTAAACTTTAATGACTTTGATAATTAAAGTATATTGAATCGTTACATGCGCTATGGAGATATTTTTTGGTCAGATAAAATACAGTTATGTTTTAGAGAGGAATCCCATATGTAAAAGAATTTTAAGATTTAACAATGTTACTAATGCTATATAGTAAAAGGTACTGGGCGTAATTTTAAACAGTTGCTATGTTATCCGTCTTAGAACGGTTCGGGATCGACATTTAACCACATGCTAGTAGGGTTAATATCACATTTATTATCTTTTCCCTTTAAATATTTTGTAGGTACTTAACGCAAACGTAAATTAACAAAATTAAAACTTTCAATTGGATCTTGTATAAAATATGTCATTATTTTTTATGTATAAAAACAGTCATTGGTTTTAAAGTTTGATAGAATATAAAATTAAAATTAGTTTTAAATTTTAATAGTAGTTTTGAAATAAATTATAAAGACCCTTGGCTTGTTACTTTGCAAAAGTCATACAGCTTGACTAAAACTTTTCTAATAAATTTCAATATTTTGTGGTTCATCATAATCATCATCAGCTCATTAAACATCTGCACCGAGGGGCACGAGCCTACCCGTAAAGAGTGTATAGGCCTTAGTCGTCCACGCGGGAACATTGCAGATTGGCCGACTTTACGCACAACCTTTGAATCTCTTCGCAGTCATGCGCAGGTTTCCTCGCGATATTTTCCTTTACCGTAAGAGCATCGGATAAAGTACATATAATTTCGAAGATTTGAAAACACATTGGTACGTGGCGAGATTCGATTCTGCGCCCTCCCGGTAGGAAGGCAACAGTTCACACCATTGAGCCACCGACTCTTTTGGGGTTACGGATTGGACAACCCTACTGGCGGATCTCGGACTCGGGATTTAAATTATCTAAACACATTTATCTATACCTAATTGCGTACTAGTTGCTAATTAAGTGGTCTACCTTCTTTCACAAATGTGTCCAATTAGCCGCCATTCTAATTCAGCGTCTCTCTGAAGTTCAAAGGCTTATACGTTTTTCCATTTACATTATAATTGCAGGGATCATTTAAACTAAGTAGCTATATAACAGCGAACAAATTTTTGGTACTTAATATTTACACGGCCCGAGGCAGATTTTATGCGGAATACTCGATAGACTTTCATTTCTCTATCTTTTATCCTGCCGCGCGCCATGAAATAATTAAATACTACAAATATGTCAAATAAAAAAAAAAGTTTATTTTCTCATCATAAACACAAAATATTTAAGGAAAACAAAAGCTTATCGCATGGTTCACAACTCTTTTCGTAGTTTATGAGAGATATATATACTTATCTGCATAGAACACATCCAAATTATCCTTAGTCCGGAATCGCACCTGATATTAGAAGTCAGAATACCTGCAAAATATGCAATCAAGCTCATCGGTACTGCAGTCGCATATATATTAGAAAATTCCTTGCTATTGCACAAGGGCTGGATCAATAATGGTTTCTTGTCGGAATGTCTATCGGACGCTCGTACGTAACGTTAGGCGTTACATCCCAGATTGCAAACTATGCATTGCCGGTTGTCCATACAACATGGTCGCGTTAGTAAACCGCCTGATTTATGTTAGTCCGATGGACGCTAGGCGGCGCTGGCGAGCTATTGTTTTTGGACGATTTATCGCTGTGCAGAGGAACAATTCACTCGGTCAACAAGCGGACATCGGCTAAGCACGCGGCGCATTGTCCTCACCCCATACAAACGACATGATTGCAATCAATTACACACATTCAATCGCGGCAAATATGTATAATTTTTCATCGTCAGGTGATTCTGACATGAATATTAAGATATAGGGTTCATGCGATGAATTTTGTTTTAACTGTTTTATTAAAATGTAGATTTTTTTTCTCCGACGTTCTGGTGACTTTGCGGTCACCGTGATCACGGGTCAGATCATACGCAATTATTTCAATAAAAGAAGGACTGAATTCGAAAATTTGTTATAAGGATTAAGTATATGCACATCGCGAAAACTTAAAACACTTCAAAAGAGATGTAATTTGGCATGCCATAAAATGTTATCTACGTTTTATTTTGTTTTATTAATTGCATAGAAATTCTCTTCTTGTTTATAAAAACAGAAAAATTTTTAAGCAAGAAGTATCATCTTTTTTCTTCCCATTGCATTTTTCATGTGCAGGTGTGTCACTAACCATCAGGTGAACGATTTTTCCCGTCACGTCGTTCATAAAAAACCTAATCATAGGTAAATTAAGATGAAATTCAAAGACCACTTAACAAAATGTAGATGAAGATGACGATACCCATATGAGTATACATACATGTTTGTAACTTGTCCATGTGAACCAAAACCAGGAATCAGGCAGTTCCCAACTCTTTCACAGAAGTTCGGCAACAGTTCGACAGTTTGAACCAAAACTATCCACGTGTGTTAGATAGCTAGTAACTAATACGTATTATTTCATTTAAACTTAACGGTGTTATCACATGATAAGATTCAGTGGTTTAATAAGTTCATAATTAGAAGGGTTAGTGAGCGCTAGTTAACGACTCGCATATTATAATAATTTAGCGCGAGAGACGCCTCCAAAATTGGAAAATATGGGTCCCCCCCTCTAATTTCTAAACTATGGGGTTGATAAAATCGAAAAAAAATATGATATACATTACCATAAAATCTAACAACGAAATTTAGTTTGAACGATTTCTGGTGAGTAGTTTTTTTTATACGTCAAAAACGGTGAACCACTTTTTTTTTATTAAAGCTGTAGTAGGTGCCTAAGTAAATAAAAATTACTTTATTTTATGTTACTTGCTGCTGCGGAACCCTCCACGGGCGATTCCAACTCGCGCTTTGCCATTTTTTATTTATGGATATGAAAGTTCAACAGAGTTTTTTTTAAATATTCGAAAAGGCTATCCCGTCTTCCATCATCCTCATTAGCCATCCTCACAGGCCTTTCCTATAGTTAATAGGAAGATTAGGCCGTTACCCACTACGCGGGCCCAAATTGGTGGGTGTTGACGACTACCATCCTAAGATTGTAGCCGGGACCGAAGGCTTAAAGTGCCATCTGAAGCACGGAATTAACTTTCTTTTCGGTTAATAAGTTTTTTCAGCCTGCAATGTCATAAACAAACTAAGAAAAATAACGTTTCCCCACGGGATTAGAACCCACGACCTCTGTGAGTCGCTGCCCACCGTTATGCTCACTAGACCACGGAGGCAGACCCGTCTGGAAGACAGTACAATTTTGTCGAAAATTTTTGTTACGTATAAGAGTTTCTATCTAAGATATCCTCACACATATAATAGTTCTTATATATTAATCCGAGGTATGTTTTACCACGTCCACGAAAATTATGTTTTATGTGAATATGGCATATTGACAAAGCTTTTTTTATGGTATTTTTACCATACCACACTTACCACAATAAAATGGACCTTCAACAATCTCGCCTTTTTAAGAGAAGTAATTTAATTAAATTCGCATAAAGCCAAATCAAACAATGACCGGCTTTAAGTACTCTAGAGTGGTTTCAAATAATAAGGATGTTTTAATACCCCAATAATTGTTTCCTCATATACAATTGTATAGCAATTTCCGAAATATCATGAATTTGAATAATTATTATAATCAAGATTCTATAAAAAATACATCAGTAAGTAATTGAGCGTCTGAAAGTGGTTTTCAATATTTTATGTCATTATTATTTCGTTGTGTTTTATATCATCAGCTTCTTAGCCTATTGTAGGAGAAATGCTCATAGTTATTATTGCCCTTGCCATGTGCTCAGTAGCCATAAGCAGCGAATATTCTTACCGAAAACCCTTGGTGTTTGATAGAAGAATCACAAATTTATTACAGATACACGTTACGCAGCGCAAAACGAAGCGTAGGCCAACCCCCAACCGTAGCAGATGTATGTCTAACTGCTAGGGATCGGTCCGCGTGGAAATCATTAGGGGAGGCTTTTGTTCAGTGGACATATAAGCTGTAATGAGAATGATGATGATGACACGTTACGTAAAAATACCTGGACGAAAACGAACCGGGCTTGCCTACTTTAGTGTAGGAATTAAATCATAGCCTACAACCTTTTGCAAAACATATTTATACGAGTTTTAGTCGTTGATTAATCTTTGAACTTTTATAAAAGTTTATTATTATTTAAACAAACTCTAGTAACTACGATATGAACTATAAGTTTACTAAGGCGTAGGAAGGTTCAATAACAAAAATTTGCACATTGAAATGAAACGCTCAAGAGTATTAAAATACCCGGGAACACAGATTGGTCGAAGGACCTACAGATTACCGCTAATAATACAAAATGTAAATGAGTGCAAGTCGTAATATAAAGGGGTTCCAATACCTAATATCGCCCTTTAAAGCCGACTGCCTTCAATTATCAAAATATTTCCTTTAATACAGCTCTTTCGTCTTATGAAATTCTTGAGACGATAATGTTCTTCTTAATTAGAAAATAAGATTTATTAAACAGAAAGGGTTTATTAAAACAAATCCGACAAAGTAAATGTGCAAAATATAGCCGCTCCTTTCCATTCTCATTTGTTCTGCCCATTGAATATCAAAATTTTATTTCGTAAGAAAATACCTACGGGAAAATTTTAATACAGAACATAGAATGTAATGTTATGTTTATAGCATGGGCGCGTTATGTATCTCATTTTCAGTCTTATGCACAGTATTCATAGTTCTAATTATGTAAGTTTTTTCTCAGCTATGCATTCAAAATTATTAAATTTTGAAGAAGCGTCGGTGGCTCATTGGTGTTGACTGTTCCCTTCCAATCTGGAGGGTGGCAGTTCAAATTTCGCCAAAAACCAATGTATTTTAAAATTTTCGAAATTATATGTACGTTTATCCGACGCGCTTACGGTGAAACAAAATATAGTAAAGAAACTTAGAAAACAACGAAGAGATTCAATGTTGTGAGTGAAGTCGGCCAATCCAGACTAAGACGACTAAGACCTAATCAGGCTTTAAGGGTAGGCTCGGACTACTCGGTCAGGACTTTTATGAGCTGGTGACGATGAAATTGTAAATAACGGTTTTTAGTGCACTAATAACTATTTCTCAACTACTTATACATGCTAATAAAGCATGATCATCATGTAAGTCTATTGATACCGCCTTAAATCAAATACTAAATTTTGTTTTTTATTCAGTAATTCTGTTCCAGTATGTGATAGTTCTGTGACAAATTAGACCGAACCATTAACATTTATATTAGCTTGCTTTTAAAATAATGAAATCACTTTTAACATATTTTACTGCTATATATAAAACTAAATCGATGCTTAAATTACTAAATATACATTATATACCATAAAGATTTACCTGCTTGTTATTGTATAATTTACGTTACTCGTATGAGCGTACATGGTTGCGAGAATCGCTGCCTATATGTGAATATACAATTTTGGAGATTGCCTACCGCGACTTCGGAATAACAGTGTCTCATGTGTAAATAGGGAAAAACTTGCGTGTTTTTACTGTATCAACATGCTGTTGGTAAATTCTCAGTTGTCATGAATGTATCGCAGACGTTTGCAGACAAAGGTCTTTCCCAGTTTACCTCAGTTTTCCTTATCCAATCGCCACACATTTAGCAAGTCTTTGATTGACCAAATAAACTTGCCAAGGCGTGGTCTCTACTTCAGAACTCGTCTGCTGCAACGCTCATCGATCCCGTGATATAGGTACGTGACTGGTCTACTACCACTACAACTTGTTAATCCAACTGATAAGCACCTTATTGATGTGAGATTATTTACGCTGATGCAATTTTCATCTTGAGTTTTTCTGTTTTGGAAGTTGATTTATATTAATTACTGGATAATTACACCAAAATTAGGGCTTAACTTTTTCTTAACTTGATTTCATCCTACCTACCTATCTTGAAAAAAAAACACTATTTTCGAACCCTCAAATCAAGCAGGGTTTTTACCTTCAGGCTCTTGACCATGGAGGCAGTTATCTTTTGTTAAACGTTGAAAGTTGTCTTTATGCTAACTCGCAATCTTACTCTCTAAAATTATAAGATTACTCTCAAGTATTAAATGATTGTTTAAGTTAAAGCATCATTTATTTATAGATTTAATCTTAGTGTTACATTATGACTGTTTCCCGCGCACAATGCTAATGTCAAGAGAGAGATTAGTGGCGTGACATCACGTCTTAATTGATTAGGGATGGGTAGCGTTGGTCGGTCTTTTCCGTGTAACACAAGGTATAGCATACCCATGGTTAATACATAAGTAGTAATATAACAACGATGTCACTATTTTTGGCTGTGTTTATATCCCGCTGCGTTTAAGTTTAGGCTCGCGTAATTTTTAGATATTATTAAATAAATAAATAAATATCCACTGACATTCACACAGCGCCATCTAGCCCCAAGTTAAGCGTTAAGCCTGTATTATGGGTACTAAACAACGGATAAACATACATATATACATATTTTTTTTTTGTAAATACATACATATTATACATAGAAAACACCCAGACCATTACAAACAGACATGTTCATGCACACAAATGTTTGTACTGCCCGGGGATCGAACCCGGAACCCTTGGTGTTGCGGCCGACCTCTCAACCGCAACACCAAATGGGTCGTCAAATTATTTTTATGCTATATATGTAAATGACACCGCCGCCTATGTAATACTTGCAATACCCCGGAGCACCGAAATGCCTACTGTTTATTATATACATTTTTTATATGATATGAGGGCAAACAAGCTGACAGATCACTTGATGGAAAGTGAATACCTTCTGCCGCCCATGAACATTTGCAATATTCTTTAAGGTCTGCAGAATGCTCTGTACGGAAATACCGCATGCGGCAACTCATTCCACAATTTTGTGGTGCGGGAAAAAAGATTGATTAGTTGGTAAGCAGTTAGTGTTAATTTAAATATGTATTTATACCTGACTAATATTTTACATATACAAATTCACATAACATCATAACAATTTGCGTCAGAAACCTACGTCTGCGGTAGCGGCCACGAATGTTTAGTTTGGCGTTTAATAAACGACAAAAAGGCCGTAAAGCTATAAAATGTTATAGCGAATATCCGTACTATTCATATTCAGTTTTATAGGGGCCGGACATATCTTTGTGTTTCTTCGGTTTTATGTGACCTTTATATGACGTCGTCGACGTGAACAGTGACCCACAAAATTCATATTTTTACGTCTCTATAATTCGTTTTGTGTTTGACTGCTCACAATTTGCTGTTGTATTTTTACTGAATATTATTCTCGAAGCATTACAGCTTAACCAAGGCCACAGCCAAAGATTTTCAATATTCTTCAATTATTAACCGAAGGTTTCGGGGCCTAAACTACGTGCTGATTGCTTTCCTATGGTAGCAGTTGGGACCAAAGGCGTAGAGTGCCTTGCGAAGCGCAAAGAATAAATAAATATCTACTGACATACACACAGCGTCATCTAGTCCTAAACTAAGCATTAAGCCTGTAATATACCTCCTAGACCATTACAAACAGACATGTTCATGCACACAAATGTTGGTACTGCCCAGGAATCGCACTCGGAACCCTTGGTGTAAAAGCCGACGTCTCAACCGTTACACCAAATGGGTCGTCATTGGACAAAATTGGACTTAACATTTTTGATTAGCCAAAAGTAGGAAACTAATAGGTACTAACTTGAACAATAGTAAACAGAACGAGCTTGCCAGTACACTATAGATTCCTTCACATAAATGTGTTGTGAGAAATACAAATGTAGAACTCTGAAGAACCTCAGGCAATACACAAAAGTTTGTCCACAAATATGTATTTTTTAATTAGTTTATATATTGCAAATAACTCGCTGCGTTCGGGGCTAAATGGTGCTGTCTAATTTGCGAATAATAATCCACTGTAGTCCACCGGGTAAGGAAATAAAAGCCGAATGTGCCAAGTTAATAAACTTTATTTTTAAACAATCAACAGCAACTTGCATTCTTTCGTATCACTTTACAATAATGTACATCGTCATAGTATATTATAGGTACGTCTTTGGCAAGTCAACTCGACTTTGTCTCCAAAGATATTTCATTTATTAGAAGAGTCTTTGACGAATTCACCTTAAAAACAACATAAATAAATTATTTACAACGAATTATATACATCCCAATTAAATTCCATTATGGTATTAAAACTTAACTTCCACACAACATTGAAGTTATGTTGTAATGTAGTTAAGTCACCATAGAAGTTTCTTTCTTATTTTTAAACTATCAATAAATCAACCAGGTTATGAAGTAACATACACGACAACCTGCCTTCCTACGCAACATTGGGGAGATTCGGCTGAAACTTACCGCGTGGGCCCATTGCTTGTATTACATAAACATTCTATTATTTAAACAATTCCTTTATAATCTAATCAGAGCACAAAGCTTATATTTACAATTTTATGCCAACATTTAAATGATCGGTAACACGTCATACAAATTTCGCTTACACACACAATTTTTTTATTTGATATTTTTTATGCTGAGAACTTTCAAAGACTCGTCTAATCGTAATCTAAAATATTTACAATGATAAAGATTGACAAAGACTTATAAAATACATTATTGCACTATTAAACATAAAAAAAATATATTTGGGTAATTCAAATAACATTTGTCTTTATCGTTTAAATACATGAAATCGTTATAAAATACAATGAAACTGTAATTTTCTTACAGAGGTTTTGTTTAAAAATACATAGATCCATCAGATTGCTGTTAGGGTCTGTAGGTACTTATCATAGTACCAACCTTCTTAAAGTGAGGCCATTTTTAAATAATACATTAGTTTAACGCTACGTTCCACAACGGATTCTATTATGAATAAGAAAAATTAAGGTACCATGTATATTACATACGAGTACAATTTCTCCGATGAAAACAAAAGCACACCTATCCTTTCTTGATGATAAAAAATGGGTTTAAAATCCGTATTGTGAAGGTAATCGTTAAATGAAAAACATAAATTTTCAATCACATTAACTATTGGGTGAAAGTAACACATGCAATTACTTTTTTATTTATTGCAACGTGGTAACAATTTCCCTTGAATGACTATTGTAACTGACTGTTTTTTATTTGTCAAAAGCTTACCAAAATGCTATCAAATTATAAAGACGATGAAATTGGTTATATTTTTTCGTTGACAAATCTGAATATAGAATATTTAGTGAATAAAATAAGGTATTTTTTAGAAGTTTATATACAAAAATCATTATTTAAATAATTTAAATGTAGCTAAACATACATAGTTCAAGCGTTGCTCAAATCAATTTTTACGTTTTTAAATGAATTTTACAATATTCAATCAAGAGATCAATATTACTTATACTCAGATATAAATGAAAATTTACCAATAAGACAAAATTGAAGTAAATAAAATTGAAGAGTAAATAAAAACGGAAATTAAAATTACGAGTGAGTTAGAATGATAAGTTGCATTGAATGAAGTAGCCTCGTGATTATTAAAATTGACACCTTAAAAAATAAAATATAAATATTATGCAGCTCACAAGGGATAGCTATGATATGTATTTTTGAGCTTCGAGACGGTAACAAAATTCATTGAGAAAACAGCCCATATGTTCTTAACCTATTTAATTATAGTCAAATATAAATCAAATGCTATGGATACTACATGGAAGAGAGATAAAAGAGAACTCAGGATAAAGAAATCCGATAAAATTATCCCTTATCAAAAACAAAATTACATACAAGTTCGATTGGCATTTGACAGAATTACTTAAAACTAAAACAAACTTTAGGTAAGGCCGCCAAGAGAACACCGACTTGACAGTTTGCTGAATGTTAGACAAAGTGACTTTACGAGAACACCTTTTTATTTGCGAAGACCTGTACGAAAGTCACGTAGTAGAGATATTATGGTTCCATTTTATAAATATCACTAACTTTTAAGTCAAGCTTACATTCCCTCTACGTATTCTTTTATTAAATATTACTTACAAGTTGCACTTTCCCTTAGCAAACGACTTTATTATTAAAATAACTAAACTAATCTTTCAACATATACACAATAAATATCTACATAGTTCATCGCTTCTTCAATACTGATATCAATAATCAATTTATCTACAATTTATAGACACAAGAATAACATTAATTTCATATAAGTTTTTTATTTATTTGGCTTATAATGGCTAACTCTTAGTGGAATGGTTCTAAAATTATGCTCAGTATCTCACAAAAACATTTGGACAATCTTTGGCACTAAATCTTAAGTCTAGAAGTCTTGGAGACAGAAAAAGATCTTGCATTGTTTTCTTACACTAGTTTAACTTATACTCTTAAGTCACATTATGAGAGAGTCAGACAGTCCGACTAGCAACTCTTCACTGATTCATATCCACGCGCTAATGAGAATTCATGTACTTAAATAGAGTCCAAAACTGCTTGAACAGTTTCAACGCAGTGGGGGATTTGATTATGTTCTTGTTACGTCGGTGGTCATACGAAGTCGTTGACCTCCAGAGGATTCTCGGCTTTATCAACGCATTTGCGAATGCGTCGAGGATGGTGACGATTCGCCGGTCGAGGGCTGCTAGGTGCGGCTCCATAGGACGGGGTTGACAGGGTCCTCGCGCAGGCTTTCTCGAAGATGTTTCGATAGTGGTATGCCATTATGGTACCTTACAGAAGCAAAACAATTATAATAACTCCACAATTCACTAACACTACGAGTTATTAAGAGTTAAAGTATCACTCATGGGTGAAGACTGTCACTTACCATCAGATGGAAATGTTTTCCATCTGATGGTATTATATGGATTTGGTTTCTGTCTATTTTCTTCCTAAAGAAGCTGTTTTATTAAAAATAAGAACTATTGCCTGCAAACACAACTTTTCTGTCATCATAACCAAAGTCTATGACAATTGAAAACATTGTTATATCATTAGATACATATAATAATATAAACTACACCAAGACTAATGACCATTTTTAATAGAATTTAAAAAAAAAAAAGAATTTCTACAACGGCTCTTTAGGTGAACTCGAAAAGAATAAAGCAAAAGTTATTGTATACATACTTAAGCAGCATTTGTAGTGTGGTATGCCGCACTGTGCAGCACTGCAAAGTGGCGCTAGTATACTGAGCTCGTCGTGGAACGCTTTGCCGAACGCCCTTCCTTGGTCCAGGTGCAGTGTGAACGTCTCGTTGCCAAACATTCTGTAAATTAATCATCATCATCAGCTCATTAAACGTCCCCGCCGAGGGTCACGAGCTACCCATAAAGGGTGTATAGGCTTAGTCATCCACGCGGGCCCAGTGCGGATTGGCCGACTTCACGCACAACCATTGAAATTTATCGCACGCGTGCGCAGGTCACCAGTATGTTTGCATTCACCGTAAGAGCGTCGGATAAACGTACATATAATTTCGAAAATTCGGAAACACATTGGTAGTGGCGAGATTTGAACCTGCACCCTCCCGGTAGGAAGGCAATAGTCCACATTGAACACCGACTCTCTCCATCGTCCAACATTGTCATCATCAGCCTAAAGTCACAGGAACAGCAATCCACATACCTACGAGTATGCGAAGATTGGACTGTTCACGCGTGTTCAATGCGGATTAGTGGATTTAATGTCTACCATTCTAGGATTGAAGCCAAGAACGATCCTTTCGAAGCACAGAACATCATCATTATTCTTCCTTCAAACAATGGTTGAAAGTGACCAGCTGTAATGTCCCAGACTAAGAAAATCGCACGTTTTTTTACTTTCACTATGTGGTCGTTGCTCAGTTAACAGGTTAAGTCTATCGAAACTCCCAGGCACAGGGCAAACAAAATGTCTGTCCTAGAAGGGAAACTAACCCATTCGCAGCTTTTATTGAAGTGGAGTCTACATCAATTCCGAAAAATCATTTTTGGACTCCTGTAAAAATAGCACACAAAAATCTCATTAACTTACTTGAAGGTTTCATAATGATGCCTGTCCTATTGCCGGTAAGAAATCGAATATGGACATATCCATCAGATCGAGCAGCCGTCGGCCCGAGTCGTAGGGTGGCGTAGTCCGCACCTAAATAAATTAAAAATCAATACCATTACAAAATGATATTTCAATCTGTGCAGATGGATGGAATTAATAAAAAAATATATAAACTTTAATTTGTTTTATATTCAAATGATGATATATAATTTAATAACAATCGATTGCTACTATATTACTTGAGCTAATGAGATCTTAGTAGGTACTAATATTGTAAACATAACGTTTGTAAAAACGTATGTATATGAGATTGTTTATAGTAAGAATTATTAATTCGATTTTGATGAAACGTTGCAAAATAAGCTTGAACAGCAGAATAACACACTTGCTTTATTAAAATTGAAGCGCTGCTACTCGTATTATTCATATTTTACATAAATGCCGAAGGAGGGTTTAGTTAGTTAATAATAAGTAATTCAAAAGTATTTACTGTATCACAGTAGTCGGACTGCAGTTCCATTGAGCTTTTCGCCTTTTATGATATGATCGTCGCCACGGATGCCGCCAGACCTGTTTATGGAATATCAACGTATTAGGTACAATAACCGTATAAAATAGGAACTATGGCAAATCAAATCAATTTAATAAGTTTAAAAAACTAAATGTATAATACTTGAAGCATCTTAACTTTTGAACGCCAATGACATAAAGGCGTCAGAAACAATTCATTTTCTATTGTATCTGGATTCTGGCCTTCAAAGGGTTAAATAAAAAAAATCCCGCCTAAATTCATAAACTACACTAATCTCACTAACCTTTCGTTCAGCCAAATCTGAAGACGGCAAGAAGGCAGCAAAACTGCCCTCCAACATGTCAGGGTTACCACAGATGCGTGGCCCGTGTCACAGTAGTAAGAACACTTCCGTGGAAGCAGAAGTTGTTGGCTGGCGACACGAAGAACGTTTTGAGGATATCACCTTCTGTGACGTCATAGATCTCAGTGGTCATGTTGAGCACACGTCCCACGACCGGCATGGCGCGACGGAAGCCCATTATCCTGGAGCGCAGACAATTTGCGTCACAATTTGCTACAATCTATTCTATTTCTGTACTGAGTACCTACATAGGTAGACTATCCTTCGTTAGCGAGGCGTAGGCGCACAATGTCGGAAAGTGTATATAATAAAAATTGGCTTCATTATGGAATTTAATTTAGAATTGTTATAATAGAACATAGGATTTGGTTTTTATTTAAAGCTTGATAATATGTTGTTAACTGATAATACGCCGTGTGCTATTATCACCTACTCTATTTCCCACCCTTTCTCTGCGCATGAGTTTGTAAGGACTACCATTTAGCAGAAATCTATCTTCAGATAATATTTAAGAATATTTCAATATATGAAGTAGACCTAAAAGCAGTCACAACTTTTTATATTAAAATTAAATAATAAGCTTAAAGCGTGTTTTTCTCAAACAATTTTTTTTAAATATATCTTTTACAATGCTTTTAAATCGTATATTAAGTAATGTTGTTTTGTGTAGATACAAGACGTACGAAATCATATAAATTTTATATTAGACAAATGCAAATGTATTTCGCTGTGTAAATTTTGAAAGTCAATTTATAACAAGATCACAATTATAAAAACTCTTGGAATTAGTATAAGTAAATGGTTAATGGTGTTTTTTACAGGTTCTCACCAACATTGCAACAATTACTCCTATAACGACAATGGCATAAATACTAGTTCTTAAACTATTGACTTGTCAAGGAAATGTGCTTTGCTTGTTATGACATATATGTAAAAACTTACCATCAGTTAAATTCCTCACTAGTGTTTAACTTTGTGTATTTACATCACATGCAAATATTGGTCCATATATAAAACAAGTCATTAGAGTGACAACTTATTTTAATAGCAAACAGTATGAATCAGAGGCTTGGCTATTTATACACGATACTTAGATATACACTTTATTGCTCACAGTTTTATGAAGATAATAGTATCACAAAAAGTCAAACAATATAGTACAAGGCGGCTGTGTCGCTACGAGCGGTCCATTCCAGGCACCTCTGGATAAGGAACAAGTAAAAGAAGTTACATAGTTAAAGTGAGATACATGGTGACTAACCTGTCAAGGTGGAAGGCTGCAATTTCAGCGTTATGCTTTCGTAGTCTGAGAAGTAGAAATGATTAGGTAAGGTCTGCTTCTCTGCCGAACCTGTGGACAAGTATACAATATTTGATTATGTCACGTGTCATTTTTTATGTATTATTTATGCACCATAAACATACAAAATCAACAATAATTTAAATATAAGTACAAAGATACTGCTTATTCCAAATGGAATCTCTTCCAGCAGCAGCAAAAAAGGAAAATAAATAACTGAAACAGGCAGATTAAGTGCGCATGTATAAGCATAGTATGCTACGATATCTTGAACAAATATAAATAATAATATACATATTCAATAAACATTCATGATCAAATTTACTAATATTATGAACGCGAAAGTTTGTAGAATCTATGAATGCATGGATATACGAGTATGTAAGTATGTTTGTGTTTGTGTAGTGATAAAATTAAAAATTATGAAGCTAATACATAAAGACTAAATATTATCCCCAATTCCATATAAATAAAATTTAAAGCCAGATTGCACTGGACCTGTGTGGCGGACAACTGCCCTAACCCAGCAGATAACTCTATGACTGTAATTATAAACACAAAAGAGGATCATTTATATATGTTTATATAAATACAGAAATGAAGTGGAACAAATAATGTATAAGAACACATACATTATATGTTCCGCTTCATTTCTTTATTTACTTTGTTCCTTATAAGCAATATAACCTCGACAGTTATGATGAACTCTACCCTTTTTGTTCGGCTTGCAAATCCTACATAAAATCCAAAATGGTCAAGGCAATCATAAAAAATACCAGAGAATCCTTTTGAAATCATTCCAAAATACAAAATGGTAGTAATTTTTGTCCAAATCAGATCTCTGAGCCGATCGAAAGTGCGTTGACCTTTATAAAATTCCTTTGAAACCAAGATTGCCTTATCGTTGTTAAAATGCACTGTCGCAAACTGAGATCCGTAATATTAATAACCTATATTTATGGTTCGTAATAAATGTTTGTTAGTATGTAGGCATATTAGCACCACTTCATTGTTCAATCATTATTGTATTTATAAGCACATATTATTACAATTATGCACATATTATTATAAGAATAATCTAATAAAAATAATAATAATAGATAATATCTGGGCTTGAGAATTCAGTACTAAATCATATAAATTACAAGGCGAAAATATTCAAAACCAATAACATTAATGTTATTTGCATGGGGGAAACCTGGAGCCTTTGTAGTTTCTCTTCTAAATCAAATTACAGGTATCACGTAACCACTTAGGTTAATATTCAAATCGTACCTGATAGTTCAAAGATAGTAAAAAAAGTTTTTTTGTCTTTGGACTCCACTTGTTTAGTAAAAATACTACCATTTATATGTCACAACGTAATTTAATATGACTTTACCTAATTCTTATTTTAAATCATGAATCTCATGCGTTTTTTAATTTCAATTACATTGTTTAGAACGACTATTTGAAATATTTAGAAAACTACGTTTTTACCGGCACATTTCACAGGTCTCTATTAACTTCTTATGATTTAAAGCCAAAATATGTTTGGTAACCAGTTGTTCATATAAAGCTTCATTATCATTTTATCGACTTCTGAACTACTCTTCCTCTCTTTGCAACTATCGACGTTCAGGGAGTTGACGTATGACCTGAGCTACATCGGCAAACACCATAACTCGAACGGTACATTTCGAGTTTTTAAAGTTGGCTTAATGCTCGAAAGGTTAACTGGGAATCCTTATATCGCAACCTCGAAATATCTGTTAAAAATAATAAAAGCTAGAACACTCAGTACAAGTGTGGCGTAGAGTGCGCAGAGTGCAAAAGCGATGTGCTCCGATAAGGCACGATTCTGGCGCGCTCTTTGCTAGATTTGTGATCTCTGAGGTAATCTGTGCAGGGAGCTTACGTCACTACCGTGGCCTTTGATCGATGCCCACATATAGTGTTAATGTATCGATTATACTTGATAATTACTATCTCATCAAAACTGAATCTGTGTGTGCGCCACATTAGTAGGCGTTGATATGTAAAAATCACGTGTGGTCATTTAACTCTCTCAACAGTGCTGTATCTTTGCATACGATACATTCAATGACTATCATATAACCATTACTTAATAGTGATATAGTGTATAAAACACGCGTGGTCATTAAACTAGATCTTCAATATCATACTCTGTGATATTATTTTATATGTAAATAAAGCTGATATATTAGAATCATTGTAATCAAGAGATTGAGATATCAGAAGATTATGTAATCAAGAGACAAAATTGAAATTAATATTTTCTTGTGAAAAAGTTACCAGCTTATCATAGTACGGAGGGCGTCCGACAGTCCGTTTGACTGAAAAAAGCCTCCACTTCACCATCCTTATTCTCTTTAATTATATGGGTTAGGTTTGGTCTATTATGTACATGTCCTTTGTCAATATAAATTTTTAAAATGAAAAACACATATTATCACTGATGAACAGTAAATTTGTTAAACGAAATCAAGTCATATTTTCAAAAACTACTACCTACCCACATATTAACCCCATACTTAGTTTTATTCAATCACCCTTAGTTTTCATAAAACGTCGACTTATTTGAATTTTGCTTACCGGCGTGTGTTTCCGAATAAATTGACGGAAAAATATTAAAATTAAAACAGATTTTTTTAATTTAGATTAGTGTTATACATCAAACTAAGATGCCGAAAGTGTGTGTAAGCCATCCTGATAACTTCTGTTATATTTGTGGTAAACTTACTGTTAAAAATCAACGTCGTAGTTTGACCCCTTTAGTTAAAATTGTTATTTTAA
The DNA here is from genome assembly GCA_019425675.1 of Leucinodes orbonalis. Classification (NCBI taxonomy): domain Eukaryota; kingdom Metazoa; phylum Arthropoda; class Insecta; order Lepidoptera; family Crambidae; genus Leucinodes; species Leucinodes orbonalis. The sequence goes on along the minus strand of PQWD01002984.1, from coordinate 41,626 downwards.
TTATGTTGGTTTTCCGGCGCGAAATTTGGACAAAACCTGGACTCCTAGTGCTGTGCATAGTCTGTCACTTTTCTAACATCATGATCTAAAGGTTTTCGTCATATGCCATTCGCAGTTCCATTGATATGGGCCGAACCGAATGACCATGAATTAGATTGTTATTTCAGCTAAACTTCTATAAAAGGTATTTATGACAATCTAGCACTCTGTGAACTATCCAAACCTACAATCTGCTCAAAGACCATCCCACACAGTGATGATTTACCTGTACCTTATGCATCAGTTAACATGATGTGTTAAGAAATGTATCCGAGAGTTCATACTCCGATCCGAAAAAACAAAAATCAGTGATGCAAAATAAATGAAGGACTATTTGTAAGGCCACAAATAGGAGACTAAGTGGCTGATAAAGAGTTGAACAAGAACTTAATCCGATCGATAAGTCACATTAACATGTTTCAATTTGACATTGTTTGTAATTTCTTGGACCACAAGTGCCGAAACTATGAAGAGTTAGTGGCTTACAGGGAATGTTATGCATATATCTCTCAAGATTCACTTTTTACACTCACATTTGGATTTTTTCCTTAAAATTTGGAGCCACTAGCGACGAACACGGTGAGCGATTCCATCAGGACAACATGGAAAAAAATCAAGGCAAGTGGAGTCCGAACATGTCAGCTGACTACTGCTGGACACTCAAAAGGGTGTACCTGACGCTAATATTCCGGAAATCCAGAATGAACATAAATTATGTAATTTTTCTTCATTTGAAACTTTTTTTTTGCCTTTTTTACTTAAAAAAAATTGATGGCTGTTGCAAAAAAACTGAGGGTGACCGAAAATTTTAAAAATGAAAATTAGTTACAGACTAGTTTTAGGTACAAAATAACCCATCAAATTACATTTAACTTTTATTAAGGTCATTTTTGTTGATCAGTGTTATACCCTGCAATATATCTTTCAATGTACCGTCCTACGGAAAGGTATACAGCCTTACCGCATTGGAACAGGCAGTTGTGTGCCGAAACCTGCCAGGCGGCCCTTAATTCGGATTGGTGTTATTGACTACCATCTTAAAAAAGGACAACTTAATATACATTCCAAAACATAGAGGACCTCAGAGGAGGATAATATTTTTCCATCACCCTTCTGTGACCAACGATTACAATAGGGGTTTTGGTTGCACGATTGCCTGTCAAACCGCTTGCTACCTGCCAAACCTTCGAGCCCTCGATTAGCTCAATATAATATGTGCACAACAAAACAATTTCATGAAGTCTTTTATTTAGACAGTTGTATATGAAACGTATACGCACGTACGGGAATGTGTTTAAGCCTAAATTCAACAATAGATATTTGACTAATGGGCATGTTTGCAATAATTGTAAAAACTTAAGTAGGTAATTGTTCAATAAACATAATACGAGTGTATTATTATGTTACGTGAATGTTAACTTTTGTATGTTATGTTATTAACACGCAGTGGGCTAGTGGATTAGTATCTCTTCAACAAAAAAAAAAATAGAATACGGATAAGAATGGGAGAAGTGAGCTAGAAGTAAGGGAGAGTCCTGTTTCAGTACGAATTAACCGGCCTGACCGAAGGGATACCTTGCAGAAACCGGCGTGGAACAACGCTTAGTCACAAAGTGACTGAGGCGATGCTATCGGTGGCCCAATTGCATCCCAATTTTATCTTTTCCCATTCTTTTCTAAGCACAGATTAAATAAATATACTAATTTCTAAGGGAGAGACCCAATAAAATCTTGGAGAATAAAATAAATAAAAAGGCCAGCAGTCGACTGTATGGTTATTATGTTACCTAAAGTTATTACCTATAATAGGCGAACAAGCAAACACATATCTGATGGTTAATGATAACGTCGCCAATGAAGACACATTAGTATAACAGAGGACATAGAAGTTTAATTCCTCAGTTGGCAGTGTTGTTTTATCGCTACTCCCTGTAACAAGCTTGTCTGATCCACTACCAGTTATTATAAGGACAGATCTTCTAATGTTAAGCAGCAGCAGCCTTTCATACACCCATGTTTCATAAAAAGGGTCCACAGATCAGTTATAAAGATTTCAGCATCAATATCTAGTAATTTAATTGTTAGTCTCATGCTTGAATCGAAAACACAAATATACCAAAGGTATATTTATGTGTTACGGCGGGAGTGTTGGGTAATATTGAGGTATATGACCTTATGCACGATCTCCTAAAAAAAACCATATTTCCAAATGTTTTGGATAAATTCAATTAAGTATTAATTTTGTAACCAATGACAAAATAACATTTTCAAAAACAGCATTAATTGTAGGCAAGAAAGGCAATATTACACTTTGCTCTTGACAGGTATCCGTGACGTAAATTGATGCAGAGTGATATAAATCCATTAACGAGAAATATCAAATATCGCATCTTGTACAAAACGACCCCTCGCTTGTAAAATAAATTTATAAAGCAGTTATATTTCGATTTGCTATCCAGAAAAGGTGTCGGTTTATCTTTATTTGTATCTTCACGAAGTTACCCTGTGTAGAATTAACATGCATACATGCAGTACAAAAGACTAGGTATACTAGGATAAAATTAATACACAAGTAGCTAGACTAGGATAAAATTAATACACAAGTGGTTTTAAGATTTTATTATTAAAGTAAGGCTTGATCTGTATAAATATTTACTGATACTTATTCATTTGTTACGTTGACTTACAGGTACAAAACGATGCTTTACCATACATGTTATCTCAAAAATATTTGTATAATTTCACGTTTGCATTCCTGCATATCTGAATACCGCAAAAATATTATTCATATTCGCAAAGACCCAACTACGTACTTGATTTCGTATTAATTACTTATTGAGTTCACATGAAACAAAATTAACAACAGTTTAAAAAAATAGATGACAGCGAAATATACACTTGTTAGTAAAGTCTGCTATGTGAAATCGTTAGACGGAAACATCGGCAGATGCCTACTGATTATTTGCTTTTTCTAATAAGTAGGTATGTAGTGTGAGAAGTGTATTGGTATTCCGTAGTGAATGCGACATCTTGTATTGTTAAGAGCACGTTCCAATGAAAGTAATGCGCGGGTTATTTTGTCATAACAACCTTCTACAATTGATTTAATAATACATCATATCATTATAAATATTAATTTCACCATTTTAAAACTTACATGTAATTCCACAGCCATTCGTTGTAAGTATTAAAACATGACGCCATTGTGTGCTTATGCCATGACAAAATGGATGGAAATATGTAGTTTTGACATATTGAATAAAGCAGCTTAGATGATCTATCCATAATATGCAAACTACAACTTAAACATAAATTGTGTGTAAGTAGTCCCTTCTCATAACCTTAAGTACACTTAAACCTCTATTATCACTTTTCTGATTGCCATACTCGGACTTCTTAGTGCATGTGCATTTATCGACGAAGTACTAATGATTTTAACCTAATCTTGTTACAAACTTTAAACTAAGCGTTGCACAATGTTATGGAATGAATGTATTTTTTTTTGTGATTTTATTCACCGGCGTTTTTTTGTGACTCTTGATAGCAAACCACAGATTATATGGGCTGCAGTAGCTAAAGTTGGTAAAATATCGAATAAAACCAAATATAAACAGTACTGAGTTCGAAAAAATTGCGAAGCATGGGCATGATTCGCTAATTCGGATATCAACCATAATTTTGTAGTACTTAAGCCATACCTGCAGTCGAACACGGCACTTAATCAACTTGTGTGAAATAAAAGATTAAAGTGGATATTAAATCCCGAATCTGGTCAGATAGGGAGTCCCGTAATATACCGGCCCACTCCGTCGATTTATTGTCTCCCTCGATCGCTTGAACGGCTAAATTTAAAAGCATAGTCTTTTAAGTTCTCGAGCAGACGTTGTATTTTATTGGTTATATCAAAATGTTGGACTTCTCTTAAGAAAGCACGTAAACTTTTATATTTTTCAAACAATTGTGTCTTAGTCGTAAACTTATTTCAATGTTGCTGTTTAAAAATTGGCTTTGTTTCTATGGCCGCCGTAAATATTAGACTTCACTTTTGAAGTATTTGTTTGAAACACTTTTAATATGGAATAAAAATATATGTTTGTATTAAAGAGCCAGATACTATCACTTGCTAGAGTATAAAAGAATTCTGTTAAAGCCTATTCTTCAATTTATAATAAGGATAATCATGAGCAAAGTTAGAGCCAACAAGTTAATCGAACTTTTAAGTTTTTTTCACGCGAATGTACTTTTGAATGTAGCCAGAAAAAATATAGACTCCTGGGGGTTATCCGACGACGTATCGGTGTGGATGCGATCCGACGGACTCGTAAATAGGCGACAGTCGATAGGACCTTGTCCTGGCGAGAGCGCGTTAGTTTTATCACGGCGAGTTGGGTTATGGGCTGGCGATATTTCCTACGTAGTTTGTGTCACAGGAAAGTAGATGCATGTGTTATGACTATAGTTGACTTTACATTACTTAATGCAATAATAACCTTTTGGCCACTGTAACGTTACAAATATTTTTCAATAATAAAAGATATCATTAATAATAATATAACTTTATTGCACATATAACATATTACAGGATGAAAACATGGACAGAACAAAAGTGTCAAATAAGGCGATCTTATTACTAAAAAGCAATTTTCCAGACAACCTTCAGAACCCAACCTTCAAACTATAGAGAAGAGAAGAAAAAGAAGAGAAATTTAAAATTCCGGTGTCAAGTATGAAGTATTACGGGGGTAATTAGAGACAGGAAATATGATTTAAACGAGATTGAAAATAGGCAAGGAGTGAGAATTTTGAATAGATACAGGGAAAGAATCCATAATAGTATGGAGCGAACAACGAAAGATTTTTGGAAATAACTGGTGGAATGTGAAGGACAGTAAGATGAAGTTTCCGGCAAGATCGCGAGTTCTACTTTAGAAGGGGAAGAAATAAATATTAATATTATTAAGTTGTTGAAAAATATTTAGGGAACAAACTGTCTATGTGAATTTAGGAATTATTAAAATACGTCGATTATTGGCTGTATTAAACACTAGTAATATAGAAATAAATAGTTTTATGTTACTAAGTGAAAAAACCGGTCAGGATGCTCCTCTGAATGGTAAGTGATAGCCAGACCTTGACAGAGTGGATTGAAGGAGACCACAATGGATAACAGTTATTATTATCCATCAATGCCTCACTGCGCCCCTCACTCGACAAAATATTAAGTCTCTTTTTGTAATTTCATAACTACAGTGTCCTCATCCCGAAACACATAAATGCATAGCCTCTTATTTCAAAAGATGATATCTGGACTGCAGGTGGTACCTACAAGTGAACTCAGTATTTAGTCTACCACCAAGTACCAATTACTGTAAATATGTTGTATTCAAATATACATGGGGAGTATAGGAAAAACATTATTGTAATTAATTTTGGAAATAACAGGAAACATTTAAGGAGATACATACAATAAAAATATATATATTACGAGTTGTCTTTGCAAGACCTATTCGTAAGAAGTATTTACGAGTACCCGGTACTAGTAAATAAACGAGGAAAATTCTAAATTAAAGTCTTAGACTCTAGGACGCGTAGGTATATGCACGCTCAGTCTAAGTAACACGAGAGAAACCAACGTAAAAAGATTATTTGTAAGCAAACACGAACCCCAAACCATGCCTTGAATTTATTACCAAGTTTACGGCGCAGCTTTTTCTCAACTGATTTATAGTCAGACTTCATATTTTCCTATTTATGGTAAATGTTAGGACAAATTAAAAAAGAAAAAAATGTGCATTATGTTTATCTTATAAATAAATTCCCATTGGTTAAGCCTTGTGTTCCGTAATTGTATCTTCTTTTACAGTCTTTTTCGTTTCTTTTCACATTATTTTTAATGATAAGAAAATTTTGCAAGTAAAAGTGTCTTCTAAGCTAATACTTTAACGAATAAAGAAATAACTGACTTTATATGAAATAAAATGTTGAGATGTGATGAATGATACCTTATATCACCATCATTATTAGTCTAATAAATCTGTCACCGAAAAAAGTAAAACCGCAAATTAATTAATTTCCTGGGAAACTCATCAACTTTCGAAGGATTCTACACTAGAGATAATTGTATTATTTAGCACCTACATTTTTGCAAATTGATAAACTTACCGAGCTCACCCGTAAAGTATCAAGAGTGCAATTTACCACAGAGCTAGGAAAGTTTTAGTAGCCACTCAAATAGTAAAACAACGTCGTTCACAATTTTATAACAAAAATATGTTTCTGCCGCTTTGCCGGCCGCAGCCGCGGCACGCAGGCTTCTTGAAGTCACAGTTCTGACCTAATCTAACTAACATAAATAAAACAGTTATGATTAAGAAACTAATATACACAAATATGAATAAATACAAGTATTGGCTTAAAAGAAATTTATGAATATAAAAAAAAAATATACGAATATTTATTTCAATCACCGCAAGGCGAGTAAGGTTGGGGAAAAAGTATTATACTCTGGCTTCACTACAGGCCACATAAGCATACTTAACTTTGTTTTGTATTATTACTCATTATTACATTAGTTATACTGTCATTTATTATGCATTACATCACTGTGTGACCTCGTCAGTCTTGTGCAGTCAATTGTACATAAAGGTCCAGTACACGCTGACCTGCAGTTGTTTTGATATTGGACACAAAAAGTTAACAGATGCTGGACATTATGCTAGTGTGACCTATTGTCGGCTATGACAACTCATTGTGAGTAGCTTTTGGTCAAATTAACCGACTATTTTTTAGTAATTCTTACCGAGAATAAAAAGATTTCCAAAGACTAGAATTTCATGACCGCCATAATGATAGTACACTAAAATAAAACGGTATTATTTATTTTATTATTCATTTAATTAGTAAAAAAATTCGATATAGCATTGTGACAGAAGGACTTGCTCTACTATTACTTGCGTATAATTATAAAAGTTTGAAAGCCCTTTAAGTGCCCAGTGACAACTCTGAAATTCATCAATTTTGTAAGCACGATTAAAAGAGTTCATACTCGTACATTCGATTTCATTCAGTTACATTTTAAGCTTAATTTATCCGAACACTAACGAATACATTTCTAATAGCTTAATTTTAAGTTAAGAAATTTTGGGGAATACCATCAGTCAAATGATAGTCGTACCTTATTGTGTAAAGTGCTGATACCCGATATGCAGGTCTAAGGGGACCGAAGCGACACTCCCACGAGTGGATTTGTACCTTTGTTCTTTGATACAATGAAAATTGTATCATGTACCCTTTCAGAATATTTTACGTCTCACTCGATATAATTTATTGTCACGGATAGGGAATTGAGCGTGACTGAAATTTCGGAAGGCGAGTATTTTACGCGAAATATCAAATTTATTGGTGTCTCCAAGATTTCTGATTGCTAGATAAAACAGACGCAATAAATAAATTATTGATAGAAATTATTAGTTTAACTTCAAATATTCAATTTAGAGGCTTTCTGAAACAGGTAAAAAAATTTGTCTCAGTGTCATATAGGTACATAAAACAGTATCAAGCACTTATATTAAAATTAAATAAAGAATGCAACTAACCACTCAATTAACAAATAACAACATTATTTCTTATCACAGGCACCATCTTTCTCAAACACAACTTTTCTGCTATCAAAAAGTTTACTATAAAAATACAAAACAGGCTATTGGAAAATCGTCTTAAGTACAAGTTGTATGCACAAAGCTTAGGCACCGTAGTTCTTAGACAAGAATACGATCAAGTTCTAACAATGGGACGTAAGTAACACAACTTGGGGGGCAACTGAACACTTCAATAGCACTTGTACTCAAGTATGGGCAAGCCGCTAAGCCGCTCATGCGAAAGAACATTGCCGAAGTTTGGTGAATAGAAACGCACAACACTTGGAGGTGACAGCCAAGTTTGGAGTCCCTCAGAACCATGCGCTCCCAACTAAAGCACTCCAACTAAACTTACGAAAGAAATACAACGAATGACTATTTTATTATAATATTTAATTTTTAAGTTTTTAGTTGTTAGTATTGAGTAATTATTATTATATTTGTTAATATCTAGGTTAATTGAAATATTTACGAATGGACTACTAATATTTGTTGTTATGAGACTTATGAGAGCGTCATTAATTTTGACGTCATTTTAATTATAGGGTAGATGGCGTAGCGGCTTGTGAGATCAAACAACGATTGGAATCGTCGGTTATCAAATAAAAGACTGATAAATACCGTAATCATCGTGCGGCTACCATCCTTTAGGAAGGGTACCTACTTGTTTACACACAGCAATCTGCTTTGGGCAGGTTCCAATCTCATTGGGAATATCATCATTACCTATAACATCCTACTGCAGGGCACAAGCCTTTCCTCATGGCATATCTTTGGGTAGATTGAGCTTACGTTTAACTATCAGTCCCCAACACTAAGATAGTAGATAGGACTGATAGTTTAACGTAATCTGCGTAGCACGGAATGGTCTTACTTTCCAAATAATCAAGAAAGCCTGAAACTGGGAAAAAAGTAGAGTGACTTGAGAACCTACAGATCACGCAACGATCTCAACTCAACTCAATCTAGTCTTAAATGTAATAGCAATAACATACCCAGGCATAAAAGCACATGAAGTTGAAAAAGTATATAAATCATTAAAGAGACAACCTATTTATCAATATACTCATGATATGGACATGTCAGATATAGTTATATTATGTTCTGATACAAGAACACAAATATGTTAAGGTTAATATTACGGACAACCAATTAAAATGCCATGTCTAGGAAATGGGCATTATCATTGAAATCAAATTGCTCTACTATGAACGGCCTCTATGATACTAATCCCAGCGCATGCCAATTGCAACAATACAAAGCCTAGTCATGTATATCTGTGAAGATCGTTACTATAAAATATTCCTCTTCGAATTTGAAGTGTATTGGATTTATACTCGTAGTAGAGTTTAAAAGCTACGGCTACACAAACAGGTTGTAGGAATCTCAAGATATTATTAATATTTGATTCTTAATTTCACACTTAAACAAATATTGATTTCTTAAGATAAGGCAATCTTTCTTAAATTTCTGCGGTATAAAATGTACCAATACCTAAATTTTAAACCTTGTTACGTCATGAAAATATTATTTAAACAATAAATAATTATGGGCAGAAATATAACAACTACCCTTTGGGACTATTGGTATGAAATAAGAGTCTGCCCGATTTGGCCATTTGAGGTGAAAGTGTAATAGTAACGATTTATCAAACAACCGATATCAGTGGGAACCATAGAATTAATAATATCACACACATTCTTCAGTTGAGACTATGTCTTCGTAAGCATTTTGTAGGATTGCGAGAGATCGCTGGTGAAGGTTGAATGAGGACAGCGGAGATGGTATGTGGCATTAAACGAGAAAAATATTTAACCACCAATATAGAACAATATTTCTGTAAGCTTTTTATTTTACAAAAAGGAACAGCATTGTATTCCGTAAACAATGAAAGATTTCGTTAAAATGAAACAACATTTCTTAAGTAAAAATAGTTATCATCGAAGATAAGCATGAAGAACGTCGTATGAGTTATAAATAGAGCAATGACAGATAAATATACTTAATTACGTGAAATCTAACATATTTGTGTTTGCACTTAGAAAATGCGATAAGGAAGCGCACATGTTATATTGTTGAGATTGTATTGTAATAAATAGATAAATAAATCAAATCTATCTAAAAAAAATGCAAAATATTGATTTGCAAAAATGCAAAATATCAAGAGTTCAGTAATTTTTTTAGTAAAACAATCTGCATACATTTCAATCCACAAATTTTACTAGTATGTAGAATTTGTTGAAAAAAGGGTCGGTAGAGTTAGGCTGCGTAGATTCAGAAGCTTGGCCTACTTGAGATCTGATATCTTTTTCCCAAGGCAAGCCTTAGGAAAAAGGATAGGGATCTTAATAAGTTAATACTAAATACAAAAGTTAGGTCAACTTAATAATAATGACTTACCTCATAGGCTTGAAGAGTGCTTGTATGCCGTTTGGATAATCGATAATAAGCTTCAGCTGCGTACCTCCCTCTTTTTGCTCTGTACAAAATTATTAACAAGCATTAGATGGGCATGCGAATGTACCAGCAAATTGCATAATGTTTTGTATATCTAAATGCGACAATTAGAGCTTGGAAATTTAGATGGGTTTGATTTAAGTTAATCACAAAAGTTGACTAGTGTGGAATACACATCCATCTTTCTGTCGTTTACGAGACGATTAGTCGTAAATGTAAGGGAGGTAGAAATGAGATTTTGATTACACCATATTTTTTTAATTACAGTTAATGATCGTAGAAGTGAAGCAACTATCTATCAACATTCAAAAAATATTATCTGGAGTATCTCCGTGCTTTGGACGGCATGGTAATCCGTTGGTATTCGTTAACACCCACCAATCCGCGCTAAGCCCGCGTGGTGGGTTTCACGGGACGATATCTGGCACTGACCTACCTAGACGACTCAATATCGAGTCTACCACCTAGTGTGTATGTATGCTTTAATTAAGCCGTAAATATATTATGTACACAACACACATGTTATAATATCGAATCGAATAGCGGGAGATATCGCAATAAAAAAAATGAATCCTTGTATAGAAACCTGTAATTTTTTTTAACTTTATCAATTATAATAATAGCTAGAATTCAAAACCATCAATGACATGATATGTAATACCGAATTTCAATGAAAAAGCCTTTTCCATATTTTCGCATCCTCAAGTTAGTCGAAGACGTCATAAGAAACTGTGGGCGAGGCGTTATTGTGGCTATATTATCACCATAACAGTAGTGATTACCAAAGAATTTAGCACGCTTTCTAAAAATACACGTCCAACGAGTGGGTACGAACAATGAAATCCATTTAAGTGTTTTAAATATTTAAGTCCAATTCCAATAAAGGGCGAGATTGTTGTGGCACTATTGTCGCCGGAGGGCTAACCCTGGCTAACCCCAACTGATTGCGGCCTCGACTTTATTAATATACATACTGTACCTTAGTACATTTGCTATGGACAGGTGGATGAAGACGTCCTGAAATAGCCTTTTAAAACTGATTTCTCTCGAGTTTTATTACTCTAAATTTTCGGTTGTACTCGTTTTTATGCTAGAAATATCTTAAGTGAATTGACATTTGTTATATAGAGGTTTGATCAGTTTTAAAAAAAAAATACATTTCGTATACTAAAATATTGTATTTCATTTAAGAATACACGATAAAGTAGAAAAAAAAATTTGTAACGCATCCCTTCAGCCGTAATCATAGACCGTAGTAATGTATGAGGTAATAATATTTTACTTTCCAGACTCAAGCCAATGTCACCTGCTCGTATTTTTTGTTTTTAGCCTTTATATATATAGTTCTCAGTCTTGATAGAAATGTATATAGTATAAGTATATAGCCATCCTACTCAGCGACAAAAAAACTTAAGTCCTTATATATACAAACATACTGAAAAACAATTGACAACTCACGAACCATAAATAAAATCGAATGCAAAATTAAATAAACGTCATATCAAATGTTTATAGTGACAATTTCGGTTGATTTCGAACACAGAAGCTTTGACCGTTTATAATACTGTAGAATTCTTAATGATACTTCAACAGCGTGGACGCGATAAAGGCCTACCTCTAAACTTAATTGCTTTTCTAGGTCCGATCAACGATACTCTGAATAATTTAACGTTCCAAATAACAGGTCAGTTTGTTCGAGATCTCAGTTTTATAGTTGGACTGTTCGAACCACAGACATCAGAATATACATTAAACTGGACAAGCCGCCAAGTTTATAGGCAGTCCCAGTGTCGCAATTTCTTTTCGGTTCTTACCTGTGAAAAGTTACTATATTTCTTGGTAAATTTACTGATTCATTGCGATGATGGTATGTTACAATTGCACAGGATGGCATTTTGGAAAAAAGACGGTAATTTCTTCTAATATTCGTGCGTCTTGACTCGTCACACAGAGCGTAAACTGTATTGCCCCATCTCCTGTATTGGGAAATCTGTGGTTCGAACAACCAAAACTCCTTATGCCGTAGTCGTCTACGTGGCTCAGTGCGGATTGGCCGACTTCTCGCACAACCTTTGAATCTCTTCGCAGGTGCACGCGTGAGGTTTTCTTACGATGTTTTCCCTTAGCGTAAGAGCGTCGGATAACGTACTCGTGCATATAATTTCTGAAATTCAAAAACACACTGGTACGTGGCGGGATTTGAACCTGCGCCCTCCCGATCGGAAAGCAACAGTCCACACCATTAAGTCACCGAACGCTCATCCAAATACGACTATTTCTTTAAAGATATATGTATGACTTTATTTTTTTTAATATCTGAAAAGAACAATTATTCTAAATCAAGTTAACAAATCATGTGATGTTAATTTAATTATAAAAGCATTGAGTTGTGAAAGTGACAGATCTGTTTAAAGTTGTTGGGGTTTGCATTATTGTTCAATGAGTATTGTGCAAAAAATCTAAAAGTTAAGTAAGAAATAATAATCTGTCTGTTAATTAAGAATAATAAAACTGTAAACGACAGTTGAAAAGAATTAAGAGTACTTATGAACATGAATAATCAATATTTATCAAAGTTTCTATTACATAATTAGTAAAATATCTCATATAAATAAATCTATAAACTTGTAATGTCACAACAACCCACTCACACTACCTACATACTTTAGTTGCATTTGCGAAGAATTACACGAATTGAACAGACCATAAGCTAGTTTTGAAATTCGGTTTATCAATATCATGCATGTACATTTCTAACTGATTTATATTTACAGTCTGCAGGGCTTGGTTTCGTAAGGCTTTACAGTTCATTTTTTTTCGGAACGACTTATTGCTGTTTGCCGTAGGTGGCCTTCACAGCTGCACCGGACAATTGGTGAACGCATGGCTCACAGCCCAAAATCTGTCCTGTATATCAGCCTGGCAAACAGTTATGCCAATAGCATAACTATCATGGCGTATGCAATAGGTAATACACACAGCCAACCATATTCACGGTTTGCCTTATAAAATATTGCACTCAATAAGTAATAATACACATAAAAATACAAAACAAAAGTTACAAACTCACCAGCGTGTATGATGGGCAAAGAGGACATGTCCTTTAGAACGGCATCAACGAGGGTTTCGCCATCTTCGTATAATTCGTGCTGTGCAATCTTCAACTGGAACTTCTCCAGGTTTGATGCGTTTACGCTGTAAGGATATACTTTTATTGCATATTGCTTGTTTTTGGTCTCTTGCACGAAAACCGCTCAGCGGTCGCAACTTTTTAACTGTAATTACAAAAATAAAACTTTTTGCCCTGCTATTTTATTCCTACTACTGCATTTCTGTCAGTCAGTAAACATGTATCAATAATCATACAAAACTATGTAAAATCACGAACTTAGTCCCCACTTGTAGGCAAGTGTAGATGCACTTAGTTGCAACTACTTTGATTTCGTATCCTGTAATTACCTATTTGGGAACAGTAATCTGGAGTATAACCGTTTTTGATGGCAGAATTAGATGAAATACATACCTACTCATGATATCGAAGATAAAATAAAATTAGAAGGAAGATATAAGAACATTCCATGTTTCAGACTTTTTTAACGTTCGATTTTAAAATACGTGCGGAATAAAATCCAAATATTCAATATGTCGTTTGTATATATATCCTATAATGCTATTCAGCACACCAACCTGGGCCTTGAATATCGCATTAAAGTGTAAATAATTTGACGCTTTGTTCTCACTTATCAATCGCCTACAATTATCATTCCATCAATGCGTGACGGTTGACGGACGCGTGTCCCGAATCCGAAGTCCAGCAGCATCGGGGAATCTCTTTGAATACTTTAAAATTTTCGCACACACTCCTAAACCTGGTCGTTAACGAGATTTACATGGAAGATTTTCCGATGGAGTGTTGGTTTTGGCTGCGTGGAACACATAAGTAGACGTGATTTGCCTACCGTAGGTGTGAGGCTCTGCGACACGGCGCAGGGACTCGCTGAATACTAAGGAGGTAACGTGTAGCGTTCTCGATTTGTGGCATGCTCCGATAACCTGCATTTAGAAATCAAGCCGCCAGCTACTGTTGAATTTATGAACTCTCTTTTAGTGTGAATTGTGTACGCGCCGGGTGGGAATTCGAAAAACGCGATGTGCCCGATTAAGACAAATAGGCGATTGGAATTTCAAACGCCCGGCACCGGTGATCGGAATAACATTAACTTGTTACTAGTCGCATTACACATCAGTGCAGCCTATTTGTCGTTCATGATAATTTTAAATTAGGTGCTTTGCCATCAACCGGTATAAATATGGAATTCAATTATGTTCTCGGGAATGTCATGTTAAATCAATCGGCCTATAACATCCCACTTCAGCGAATGGACTGTATAAGCATGTTATGTGCTGATGTATTTTATCTATAGCATCCTTAACATACCTACTGATAATTTTTGCCAAAAAAATCACTATGCAAGCACCCGACACTAAAATCGGGATACAAAATTGTCCATGTATTAGAATAAAGCTTTTTTATATAATACCATCATGAATTCAGCTTCAAGAGGTCCCATCATATCATGAGCAGCGCTTGAGGAAGCCATCACGCATTCATTCCATTTAGTTTTATTGTCAAAGACCCGCGCCTATCTCGCCGGAGACCCCCTTACTGGATTTTAAATAAGATTCCTTGTCGACTTTCAGAAATTTGCCTTACAAGATAAAGAAAGGTCGCCATCTATGTCGCGTAATATTATAAGCAGCCTGACGTAGGGTAATACGATCTAACTTTATAGCCACGCGAAATCCTTTCGTTGCCGGTGGTTATTAAAGTGCAAACAACGTGTGATTTTCTTTTTATTCCTTACAGTGTTCCTATGAGAATTAACCTAATATTTGCTCGAGCAAAATTACGTCAACCGCTGGGGACCGTCCGCGACCAACCTGTTTGATTTTGATGCATAGTTCAGCCAGGCGCGGGCATTCGCAGTAGATGAAAAGCCTGTACTCGTAGTGCCGCTTTATTGAAATGAATATTGTAGGCACATCAATAGAGAGAACTCCCTAGGAGCCGGAAAAATTCGCGACACCGCGGAACAGTTGTTCCTCGCGATGTCGCGCTATCAAAGTTTAATTGCAGCAATAACGAAGTAACTAACAATTTAATTTGGCGAGTCGCGGTGCTCTACATAAATCGTACTTGTGGATGTCAGCTGTCGGCAAGTTCACAGAATTCGCCCTGTAATGTCCCTTTTCGAGTCGTTTTTGCGGAACAATTTTAATTAATATCTCTTAACGGGCTAAATGACTTATTATTTTGATGGAGAACTGTGCAATTCTGCGCTCGCATTTTGGTTAGCAAATTTATCCACCAAATGTCAGACATCTTGATAACTTTCTTAAGCAGAGTTTAGCGCGCACATCGTCACTGATTATATATTATTACAAGTAATTTTAAAAAGGTTTCTATTTTTTTTTTTCAAAATTACCTTAAAAACAATTTTTAATTAAATACAAAGTGGATTTTCTATGATGCCGTGATATCTCTCCGGTCGAGCCGAAATAAGCTATTCTTTATTTCTTAAACAACACAATCATCTCACCTTGGCTCCAGGTCCTCCATTTCGCCTATAGTTGGGTTCTCGGGTCGAAGGATGTTGAGATCCCGATGCGGTGGAACAACAGGGTGGTCCTCGGCCCTTCCCTGAGCCTGATCCCGTAGGATCCTCTGCAGGTCTTCATAGTTGTCAGTGGGCGGTGCAGGAGTTCGCGGTTCCGTTTCCACTCCACCACCACTGGTCTCGCCAGCCGCAGACTGCTCGTATTCCCGTGACCCATTACTGCCATTACTGTTAACGAAAATTATAACCTTATTATTTAAAAAAAACAACAATATTTTTTCCTGTAACTTGACTGAATAAAATTGTCAAAACTCCGATTATAATTGCGGCATGTAACGTAAGTAGCGGCTTCGGGACAAAACATTTAACTGGGAATAGGTAACAGTGCTCTCTAATTCGATTCATTATACGTCCCCACCGAGGAGCACGAGCATAACTGTATAGTGATTTGCTATGATCTGCACACTTTGCATGCAGTTTGGAGTTCGTCGTATCTTGATAAGCTTTTACCAAGATGAGGTTTAGAGCGTAAGTGGCTCATTGGTGTGGAGTGTTGCCTTCCGATCTGGAGGGTACAGGATCAAATCCTGCCACGTACTTACCAATGTATTTACGAAATTATATGTACGTTATACGATGCTTCTACAGTGAAGAGAAACATCGTGAGGAAACCTGCGCACGCCTGCGAAGAGATTCAAAGCTGTGCGTGAAGTCGGCCAATCCACTGGGCCCGCGTGGGCGACTAAGGCATACACCCTACGGGTAGGATCGTGCCCCTCGCTGGGGTCGTTTACTGAGCTGATGATAAATAATCAATTCAAGAAGTTATAATAAAATAATATTTGATAAGGTACTGTCAAAATTTGAGACCCTGTAGGGCTCAATTTAATGTCGTCAATTTGAATTTTCCTGAGTCTGGATGTTTTCCGATTTTTTTCTCATTCCAGAGTATCCAATATTTTACACTAAAGCGCATTATTGATTTTATTTAATTAAGTTCCAGGAAGAAGGAAATATTATATTATTCAATTATGTTTAGATACTTCTACAGTGATACTGAGGTATATTTTAAGCATGAAACCATTTGTTCTGGAAATTGTAATTGATCATTAATACTTTATTAATTCCAAGTAACGTTATAATAACCAAACGCATTAATGCCAACAAAATATTGTTTCTCGCTCATTCATTATTCCAAAACAAAGATATCGATAAACAATAAAGTGTTGAGTGTAGTAGAGAATAGAATTGTGAACTAATTGAGTCCGCTCTCAGCATACAATATTAAACAATATCCCCTCGAAAATTAACGCAAAGAGGTTCAAATTACAAAGCCATGACGTCAGTGAATCAAGTGGCCGCCATGCTGACGACAAACAAGATCAAAAACACACTGCAATTGTGTGTGTCCTAATTATATAATTTGATAAACATCGCCAAAAAGGATGAAGCGACATACGATCGGGATATGGGTTAATAAAATCAATATAATTAGGGCTAAGTTCCATTAAAAATATTTAGTAATTTAAATAATAAACACTTACTCTTGGAAACATGTCCTAGATGAATATAACCTATCAATATCAGAGGATAAATCCAGCCTTTTTAATATAATTCTTTACTCAACTGGTTGGAGATGTAAAATTATTAAATTTTACGTATTGAACTTTCCTTCGTGATATACTTTTTATTAACAATTTTACTTTCGTTTTACACAAATGAAGAATGCCAAACACGTGTAAACTAAACTACTTGACTCCTCGAACAAAAGAATCTAAATATTTTGTAAATTTTAAATTTTGCCATACTTATTCTTTTATGTGTACCTTATAGGAAATGTTTGTAAACTGCCTTACCAAGGATTATGTATTTTTTATCATAAATTAAAAATCAAAACATTATCATAAACTCACAGTAGTAAATCTTTAATATAAATTTATTTTATAATTTTAATACATAAATTCATGGACGCACGTGATTTATGACTGTATCTGATTGAGATTATTGGTGCATTAAAGGATTAGGTTAAACTCATATTTATTTCTTTTAAATTATAATTAATCAATTATCTTTGTTTTCTTCTGAAATTCAGTGTTGTGGTATAACCTAACGTAACTTAAATTATTATGTTTGATTTCAAAGTATATATATAGCTACCTAACAGTCAAGCATATTTACTGATATGTAGCATTAGTTAAAGTTAGGGTCGGTGAAGTTAGGCCGAGGAGTTATATTAGAAGCTTATCTCTACATCTTCGGATCCGACATCTTCTTCACAGGGCAAACCATATGTGGTCATCTTGGTTACATTTTACATGAAATGTTTTTTTGTGGATTTCCTATTCGAAAACCAGTTAATTTTTATGTTAAAATGTACAGTACGGTTAAGACACTCACCTGATGCGAAGTTATACGCCTAACCACGACAGTGCGGCTTTGAAGAAGACCAACAACTGATAGTTATTATTCTCAGTCAATGCCGCACTGCGCCCGACATCAGAGACAACAGATATTAATTCTCTTATACCCGGAAATTTTACTAGCTACAGTGCCCTTACCCCGAAACACAGAAGTGCATAGCACTCCTGTTTCACGGAACAATATCTGGCACTGCAGTGGTACCTACCTATACGAATCAGTATCGAGTCTTTCACCTAGTTAAAGTAGTTCTTTTTAATTGCAAGGCTTGCATTTGATGAGCATGCAGCCATAAACGCGACACAGCAATGGCAAAAGCGTTGACAACGGCGGTTCTAGTGAAATGTGCTCATTAGTGCCTCTCTTATGCGTAACAAAGGACTGTATAAAATGACAAAAGGCTACGCCATAATCAAGTTTGTTACGTCTTTAGACTACACTAACGCTTTATATGCAATCTATAATTTGTATTAAGTTCACATACTCGTATGAACTGAAAGTCATTACTCTTATAACACATAAACCAATCACAGGTTACTATACCTTCATTACTTTAGTTAGCTATTTTTTTTTATTTGGCGCTCTTTTTGATAGACCAGTGAAAGGTTAGCAAAACATAAGAATAATCATGGTGTTTGTTCGTAATCAAATATATGAATATAACAGCTTTTTACTAAGGTATACATATGAATGCATTCGTAACAAATACTAAAACATATCTACTTGCTTTTGCGCATGTATCTATGAAACGGCTAGACCGATTATTACAAGACCTTTACATTAAGAAAGCAGATATAATAAGCAGTGAATCCTAGAAATAAAATAAATCTGTCTATGGTAGCGAAAAGATAATGGAGGAAAATTAAGTTATTAATCAACTAGGCCGTTAGTTTATAGCAACCTGGTCATAAGGGGCAACTTTAATACACCCGTGATCATCATCAACTGCCTCCGTGGTCTAGTGGGCTCACCGTTCAGCTGTGTGAATGTCAATGAATATTTATTTATTTATATTTTAATTGAGTATCTGTATTATATATGTACATTTAAAAATTAAAATCGATTACATGGATAATGCATCCACCTCTTATCAAGTTGCCGACTTTATAGCGTAGTGTACTATCCGTTTGATGTGAAGTGAGATGTTAATTATTCATGGCCTATCTATTATAGTCACTATCTTTCTTCAACAAAGGGTTCGAGTACCAAATGTCAGCATACGTTAAAAGAGAGTTAAAGGGACATTATTTTATTAGTGCTACCTAATCGTTTTTAGTCAACCCATTCAGTTAAGACAAGAACAAACTTAACTAATACGCACGAAAATAAATTAGACGTGAAAACTTTTAATTTTTGAAACTTTATTTATTTAAAAAACTAATAAAAAAACTGCTCCCTTACTTATTTATAAGTCTATTTCTTACCTGCTTCTTCGGATAATTTAAAAAAACAATTATTCGCATTTTTTTACAAAAGTTCCTCGCTTCGTTTTCTTTAAGCCTACCCAGATAATTACTAATTTTGACGTTTATTGGATCGTCACATTTTGGATAACTATACGAACTTAAAAAGATTACAGTATTGTGTGTTCATAGCTTCTTACTACTAGTAAGTAATGGGCAATTATTCAAGAGGGGCTAGTTCATCTTGTGGATGCAAAACATAAAGAAATGATTTTTTTGTTTTCTCTTCACAATGCTAAATTATTGTATTACAAGTTGTACTCGTCTTTAGTAACATTTATGTAAAAAAGTATGGATTCGTGATATGCTTACAAAACAATCGAAAAAAGTGTTCCGAATGCAGTGACAGCACACATACACATATTTCGAATTTCGAACACATTTACCTAAACAAAGAGAACAAACTGTACTCTCTTCGGCGGTTCGATTTTGAGGCACGTATGGCGTATCTACCTTTATATATACAGAATATCATTGTTTAGTAATGATAAATTCTGTGAAGGGTCTGTAAATAAGATTTTTAGATTGTTTACGGGTCACCAGGGAAATGATCATGATAAAAATAGATAATGTGACTATAAATACTCACAATACTTAAATCAAGCCCATAGTACTTACGCACAATATGCTTTATGCCTACATTAGAACAAAGGTAAAGCCCAAGCAAAAACATTTCTTGAGATTTTTATTTGCTAACAATTGTCAATTTGCGGGTATTGTTACTGGGGACGAAAAGCATTGAGTGGCGGACTCATATTACGTTTGCTATCCATATTTGCCCAGCCGACGCAGTGACAAATTAATTAATGCTTTGTTTCTCAACAAAAGCCAGTAAGTTAAATGACACCTAAATAATGAAATAAACCGCCCCAGCTAAAGAATCAAAAGCACTGACGCATAATTCTATATTTACAAGTAACGTTAGGCAAAATTACTCGCGTTGCGTCATTTAATTGAAATCACACTGAATAAGAGGTTTAATTAATTTTTGCTTAAATTATTGTAAATTTGCCTATTGTTTGCAAGTCAGAATGAGAACAATGCTTTTTATTTTGAAGAAAAACTAGTTTCTTTCACGTTAATTGAAATGGGCTTTTGGTTTGTTTTATTACAAATTATTAAATAAATACAACATTGAGGTTTCTGAGTCAAATAATGACAGCTAGGTCATCTTAATTATTCATATCTTGACAAGGTTTAGTTATATTTATTAATTCTGACCACTATAGTATATGCACCCATCACGCTACGGAAGAAGTTACTTCTTATTTTATGAAAACAATAAAATACTATGTTTTTCTATAAAAATAACGGGTCAGTTGGTGTACCTAACAAATTTCGATTTGTACTCGTATTGAGCGTCGGCGGCTCATTGGTGTGGATTGTTGCCTACCGATCAGGAGGGCGCAAATTCCGCCACTCACCAATGTGTTGTTAATTTCCAAATTATATGTACTTTATCTGACGCTATTACGGTGAAGAAAAACATCGTCAGGAAACCTGTGCACGCCGCGAAGAGATTCAAAGGTTGTGCGTGAAGTCGGCTAATCCGCTCTAGACCCGTATGGACGACTACGACCTAAAACACCCTTTACTCGTAGGTCTCGATGGGGATGTTTAATGAGCTGATGATGATGAAGTATGTATTTCTCCCTTTACAACAGTTATGCTTTTGGTGTTGCTGTGTTTCTGTTTAAAGGACTAGACAAGTGATAAAAGAAAAGATATAGAGACTGCACTTTAACTTTCACCACTTACCACCAGCAGGTGGGCTGTTTGCTTGATTGCTTACTTGCTTAATAAAAAAGCGGGATATAGATTCGCCTAACCAGGGTTCTGTATAAATAGTGCTGAAATTAAGATACGAGCTCATAGTTAACTTTGTCTAAAATAAAATAGTTTAAATTTATTGGAAGTTTAATCTGAATTATAACATCAGACTGCAATCAGTTTGCGTTTATGTATTCAAATTTTAAATTCTATATCTCCACATGTTTCAGATGGTCGTAAAAAGTTGTAAGTTTCTTAAAACATTCGATTTTATTCCTTTGAGGAACAAAATTCTAAAAGCGAAAAAACGAATCCATCGTAACGTTTTAAAATATAGAAAGAACTTGTCATGTCTATTAAATGATTGAAATTTTTATCAAACCTTTAATATTCAAAGTATTTGAAATAACAAGAACCTAGTTCCACAATACCCTTTTTTATATATATTAATATAAACTTGTATTAAATGTCCTATTATTAGAAGTACGTTATCGATGTAAGCAAATGTTATGGCCAGATGAAAACAATTTCATTCGTAACAGTTATATTTGTCCTAAATGTCGATCGGTAGCAACTTGAAATTCAATTAGTAACGGGTCTTCCAACAAAACTTGAACATAACAACACACTAAATCAAAAGGAAAAATTTGAGCTGGATTGACCGTTGGAGTGACCATTTGCGGTCACTGCATAATGCCCTTTTAATTATATGAACATTTATTTCGAATATAACTGCAAATATCGTGAATGACAGACCTTAGGGTCTATATATATATATATATAAAGCTCATCAGCATCGCTCGATTGACCGTATAGTGACTTTAAACTTGTGAATCGATCCTACTGCCCGCATCCCTATCCATGTCTTAAGCTGCATATGTACCGGCTTGCCGTAACAGTTCTATTGAATGCCTGATCTTACTAACTTCCCTCTTGAAGTAATGCCAATGGATAGTAGTATGGTATGGTAGTAGTAATGGATAGTTTCTTCCATTTGAACTTATTTCTGCACAGCCATGACAAGGATACCATCAAGTAACAGCGGTTTACGAATGAAATGGTTATTAAAATTAACTTTATTCGCTTGTTTGAAAATTCTTTTTCTGTCCTTAAACCCAGAGGTACATAGCACTCGACTAACGTGAAAGATTATGACAAAAACGTTGAATTCAACCTTAACAGCTCTTTGCGTTGAGGTTAAAATTGACACTTAATTTTACTTATACGTAGTCGCTGATTTTGTAATCGACTACTGATAAAAATATCGATTTGCAAGTCTCTAGATAGGTCCGACTAGAAGAGTGCCAAATTTAGTGTTATCTACGTTATGGACAGGTTATTAACAGTGATATGCGATTATAGGTACCATGTGCATAATATAAAAATCATTAACATACGAGTATATTTTTGCAAGTAGTAATGGTGAAAGTTGATAGGTTTTTACAGTAAAATCACCGGGTATAAGAAATCTAACTAACTATAGTACCCTTTTCTCGAAACACAGAAGTGTATAACACTCATATGTTTAAAATATTCATTTTATTGAGTGGGCAAATGACGAGCGATCGCTTTGAACCTTAGGATAAAAATATTTAGAATAAATTTAATGTCATCATACTGAAAAGGAAAGCATGAGCTGAAGCTCACTATAACTAACCATATACTTTTCTTCTGGATATGGGTCACCGACTAGCTTTTTAATTTTTTTAACAATACAATAAGCAATTATTATTATCTTAAAAAGTTGTGGTACAACTTTTCAATAATTATGATTGTATTTCAGAAAACATTATTGTTAGTTACCAAAACCATTTTTTATAAACATAACGTCACATTTATATCCTTTACAAATAGAATTTGGAAACTAGGTAAATTTGCAGAAACGAAGGATTTACCTTACATTGTGACATTACATTTTGCAACGAGATATAAAACGTGTAATATTATTAAAACATAACGCACTTATTGGCTTAGCTTGCCTGCCTACTTTGTTTTGTAATTTTAATAGACATTCAGAATTTTTGCTGAGTTAGTCATACTCACTTAAAAGGAAATGAAGACCTACTTGATATTGTTTTTTTATTGTTGCTACTTTACGTAATATAACTACTTTACTGTTTTTAATGTATGCAATGAATTTTAAAGATTTATTTTCTTGTGACATTTTTCTGAGCACGCCTAAAAATGATCCGAAAATCAAATTACCTGTCTGTCATGACCAGTCTTCTATTATAATAGTTAAAACATTGCATTACATTTTATTCCATTAGCCTACAATTCACAAAAGATGACTACAAATGGCGGCGTTTTAGGCCAAATGAAGAGCACCTATTTTAATGAAAGACAAACAATAGAATTTTGTGATATTAAAAAATTTCATGAGCGTACAAGAATTTCCGCCGGCGCCACTGTACTACTGCGCAGTGGTCATCTTTTGTAAATCGTTTTATACTAATTAAAATAATCGTTTTTTTTAACTACGACATTATACAAATAATAATTTTTAAAATTTGTGGCTGTATGTTTGTTCCGAGTAATCTCTGAACGGCTGGACCTATTTTGACGGGACTTTGATTGGCAGGTAGCTGATGTAATAAGAAAAAACTAAGGCTCCTTTTTATAGAAAAATCTACCTAATTTAGAAAAACAAAGTAATGGTGCACCTCGCGGCACTCTACCTAAATCACGTGAGCTGCGCGTCTTTGACTTAATGATGAGATTTTAATAAAATTTGGTATGAAGTAAGCTGGTTAAACATAGGCTACTTATCACTGCGGAAGAATATCTTATACCGCGGGGCACACAGATAAAAATTGTGAATAAATTTAATGATTAGTGTTTCGGAATTTATTTTATTTACTTTAGAGAAATTTTCATCATCATCAGCTCATTAAACGTCCCCACCGAGGGGCACAAGCCTACCCGTAAAGGGTGATTAGGCCTTAGTCGTCCACGCGGGCCCAGTGCGGATTGGACGACTTCACACACAACCTTCGAATCTCTTCGCAGGCGTGCATGAAGGTTTCATCACGATGTTTTCCTTCACCGTAAGAGCGTCGGATAGCGTACATATATTTTTCGAAAATTTCGAAAATTCGAAAATACATTGGTACCTACGTGTCGGGATTTGAACCTCAGCCCTCCCGATAGGAAGGCGACAGTCCACACCACTGAGCCACCGACGCTCTAGGGAAATTTTATATACACTTATATTAATTTAAACAGTATTCTTCTAATAAGACTAAAGAAAATTTACTAACGACTCACGTCCTTTTAAACGAGCGTTATCAATGAAGACGCTGCCGAACGCGTCAACACTGATAACGCGGTCTGATAAAAAACGCGCACAATAATATCTAGAGAGAACATAATGATATAGTTGTACGAGATTATACATAAAAGCAACTAAAACATGATGTCTGATGATTTTCTCGAATTCTAATAGTATCTAGTAGTTTTCCGCATTAGATTTCGCTTTAAGAGCTTTTGTTGTAAATATATACGAGTAGGAACCTATGTTGTGATAATTATCTGAGCTGAGACTTACTTATGATGGAATTGGTTTAACACGTTAAAATGTACGTTTTGTTTTAAAACATCGTTTGATGTTTTAAGAAAATACTGGAGTCAATTTATTTATTTTTACACATTGAAAATTAGTTTTGAAAAACTTAAACTCTCACATTTTTCGGGGCTAGATAGATAAGTTTAGAAATATATTCGCACGATATAATCATTACCTACAAATATGCAACAAAACACTAAATAGATTGGGAAGATATAGGATTAATGCAGTAAATGTATTTAATATGCAAACTCAGTATTTATAATTTAAGATGAATCAATTATATTAATTTGGTAGTAGAATAAGCAATAAAATTCAAATAGGATAACTAATTACTTTATCAAATATTTTCATTGTGACTACTTTTTTAGATGATGTTCTTCTACAAAGAAGTCATGAATAATATTCGAATAAATATTCTCTAATATCGAATATTATTCGAAAAATCGAATAATATTCGAAAAAATAATACTCGATTGATGTAGCCATATCTACACATCAATCGAGTTGCGCACCACGTTACGAAAAAATTGATGCCAGGTGGACCGATGACTGATAAAATAGCGAATAGTAGACTTCTAAAAGTAAGCACCTGAAAGACATGAGGGAACGAGAGGTCTCAGATTTTATTAAAGAGTGGAGGTATTACGTTACAACCACAGAATCTGAATTCTTGACTGCAAAAGTTAAGCAGCAGTGTCGCAATTTGCCACTTTCCTATCTGACACTATTATATGAAAGAGCAGTAGCTTTTTAAATATTAATCTAAAATTACCTTGTATTTAATTTATTGCTTTTATCAATACATATTAATATTATTTTAATCTTATGCCAATATAATTTTATTTACAGCCCATAAAGATCTGTGTTATACTTATAGTTATATTGCTGCCATAAAATTTTCCAATAAGTAATTCGATACTCACTGTAATGCTTAGCTTATAATAAATGTATCATGACTTTAAAATCAAATACACAGGTAAATATTTATTCAAATAGACGTTTCGTAGAAGTATTAAAATTGTCGAATTGAAAGAAGCACTATTATTCCGTATTGTTTCAAATATCCCCATTATTAAAGGATTCAAGGATTTGATCGCAAAAGGATTACATCGCAATGGTTTGAAAAGTGTATTAAATGAATGCACTTTTAGTCAGAAGTTGGCACGTGTTGTACCAACATAACAACCAAAGCTTCAACCATTAAAATTTAAGTTTTATTATGTCATTAAGTGAACAGTACGGTAAGTTCGCTCACCCGATGGTAAGTGATACGCCTGACCATAATAGATGCAGTGTTGAAGGAAATTCGTAATAGTATGCAGTCATTAATTTCAAACAACTATACGCTGCGCTCGTCAGAAGTGCAAAACACTCCTATTTTTCGAAACGATATCTGGCACTCTGGTGGTTCCTACCTAGACGTCTCAGTACAGAGTTCACCACCCAGTAAAAGTGTGAGAGAGCCATATTTGAAAGAAAATAAGCACGCGCTCTGATTCTTCCCGAGTAGTGTTGCCAGGTTCGATTTGTTTTAAATCGGGACACATGGTAAAAAAAAAACGGGAGTAAAGGTTGCAGATGACGTGCCATTCTGAATTTGACATTGATGTAATTAGTAGAAGTTATGTAGTGTAAATATATATTTTTTAATGAAACATCTTATTTTCTTTTTAATTAATCGGGACATTTAGCGTCCCGATCGGGACGCATCCTCAGACCCTAAAAATGGGGACACCTGGCAACACTAGTCCGAAGGCCAAAAGTTAGCCCTTCCGCTTCCCATAATTTGTTTTTAATCTACTTTTTAAGGTTGGTACATACTCATACTGTTTCGAAGTAACGAATAGGTGTCGATATCCAAACAAACATGAATTTCCTAGAAACAAATATAAAACTACACTAAACTCCACGCTATGGAATAAATATAAGTACAAAGGAGTAATATTCATATCCGTATAACGTAAATACAAAATTACAAAACTCACTTTGAATAACTGACTAAACACACGCGTTTCTAGTTTTTGTTTAAATAATGGTATATTAGCTACCTAATGATCTGAAGGCCATTTAAAAATTTAGATATTTGCTACCACAACAACTGATATACGTTTTCAATGTGTTCCTTTTATACATATTTATTACGCCTATGTCACTCGTATGCAAAGTACAGTCTACAACATTATTTATTTCGCTCTTCTAACTTTGAAATGAATTTGTATATATGAAGTAGACAGACAAGAATATAATCTCAACAACATTTATCCCGTATCAATTTAGTTAAAATAAATCTGAACTCCATCTCTAAACAATGCAAAGCGATCACATGAGTTTTTTGTCCGGCGAGACGACATTTACTTAGTTATGTGATAGCATGTTTATGTATGATAATTTAATACTGAATCAACTCAAAACCGTTCCACATTTTGACGGTCAAACACCGAGATACACCTTCTACTAAATGAGTTTAGCCAAGTTTATTGCCAGAGTCATACTAAAACTGAAGTGAGAAATAAAAATTATACGTTTGCTTTTAATTGGATAACTTCTCCGTGCACTGTATTAGTAAAACATGACTCAAAATTAACCTAAAATGGCATATTATTTTCTAATAGCACAATTATTTTTGTTTTATTATAGTTCCCAACTATACTAGTTTAACTTGACTAATTGCTAAAGAGACATTAACTACCATGTGACTTGACTGTATTTCTTGAGAAGTAATTATCGTTTATTATCAGTATCGAAACTTATCTAGGGTCGTTGAATTTTGATAAGATTATTTAGAATTTTAGATAGTTTTGTGAATGTTGTGGAAAGGTACTGACATTTTGTAAAGCATTGATTTATTGAATGTTATTGTGTTTACATTTACGCTATCATATGATTCATAATACGCTACAACTGTGCCAAAGTTCACGTGCGGTTGATATTAAAATTCAAATTACCCGCGCAATCACACAACACAAACACTGTTCCCAGCACAAACCTTTTTTGTAGGAAGCGTTTTCGAAATTCGACGTACGCCGAGCGGCCCTTGTCCTCGTCGTCGGAGATCTTGACCCGTCCGTGCAGGGGTACCCTGTGTCCGGAGATGCCATAGTCCATTTGTAGGTCGACGACGAGCATTAGCGTGAATAGTACAAGGAACGCGCTGATGGCGAGCGCGAGGCGCTCCTTCAGTTTCATGTTGAGCATGGTGCGCGCGGTGGTGCGGCGCGGCGCGTGCGGACTGCGCGCATCGTCGGGCGGCGGCGAGCGCTTACAGCCGCGCGCGCACTCGCAGCGCCGCGACCCCGCGCATGCGCGCGCGCGCCACCACCCGCCCCACCTGACGACAATACCACCCTTTTACACATTACGCACAACAACAACTACAAACCTATATGGATGCAATGATATTCTGTATATATAAAGGTAGATACGCCATCGGTGCCTCAAAAACGAACCGCTGAAGAGAGTACAGTTTGTACTCTTTCGTTTAAGTAAATGTGTTCGAAATTCGAAATATGTGTATGTGTGCTGTCACTGCATTCGGAACACTTTTCTCGATTGTTTTGTGAGCATATCACGAATCCATACTTTTTACATATGTAATATTATCCGAAAAACGTTTTTATTATTATTATAAGTCAACAATAACAACGAACAGAACTACACATAGCCAGTGGTGTGCACCGAGATTATGAGTAGGGTGCAAACTGAGGAACACTAATCTCAAAAACCATGAATAATTTTCATTTTTGTCTAATTACATGCTGCTGTTGACAACAGAATGCCTATAGTTTCAAATATGTAGAGGAAAATGGGAGAATTAGTGGGAATCATTTAATATGTTGGCGATTTTCCGCGTTGTCTGGACGCACAGGGTATGCACTGCTTATATGCATATATAGAGTACACGCAACTGCACATAGCCTATAACGTCCTACTATTTAATTAATTAAGATAAACAGACAGTCTACCTGAAAGGTGCTAATTGTTGCCTATACTATGGTAAAAACATGTAGAGCCATTTAGGATGTTTTACCTAAAATGTACTATATTTTAGTATTCATATTCTAGGATAAGAGATTTGAACTTTTATTTTTCACTCCAAAAAAAGAAAGTATTTGATGACAAGGGTGTTTACTTATTATATTATTTTCTATCTGACAGAGATCGTTCTATGTAGTGCACGCTTTATAAGGCGCATCGTGAGGATAAAAATCAACCGCGCAGGCGCTTTTGGTGGCTTGACGTAACTTTGGAAACAAGAAGGGACTATTGATAACTTCTGGGATCGTCACTCATACGCGCTAGTATATACGTCGTCACTAATAAACAATATATAAATAAGTGGAAACTTCAAAGACTGTTGCTCAGGATAGTTAAAGGAAGTTAGTCTTAAAGGAAGAATACAAAAAGATTTCATAATTTTATTTGTAATTTACGTTTATATAGGTGAGTTAAAACTGCGATATCTCGTAAGATATTCATTTAAGTTGAATGATGTAAAGGGCAATTTTGTTTGAAATGAATTACTTGTGATAAATAAATAATTTATTTGGATAAGGATTGATATCATATTTATGAAAAACCTTCGCAAATAAGAATTAGTTTAAAAAAAATTTTAGCGTAAAATATGTTACAGGGAACTAACCTTTGAAGATAGACATATGCTGTCGCGGAATTTTTTGTAGATCTTTAAAAGGGGAACAATACTCCCATACATGACTTTCGCGAAAGTTTAACCGTTTACGCAGCGGAAGCTCCAAGTATGAAAAAAACCCCCGGATTTTGGAACATTCTTCATTACTGCTCTGCTTATATTACTCGTAGCGTGATTATATATAGCCTATAGCCTTCCTCGATAAATGAGCTACCTAACATTGAAAGAATTTTTCAAATCGGACCAGTTGTTCCTAAGATTAGCGGGTTCAAACAAACAAACTCTAGCTTTATATATTAGTATAGATGTTGCATTATTCCTAAAACGTTTAGCAGATTATAAAGCAAAAGCCGAATTATATACGTTAATATATAATTGAAAACGATTCAATATTTGTAAATGTAGAATCTTTATTTACTTTAGTATTGCACATACACAATAACGTATGTGCAAATAAATATTTAATATTTGTAGAAATTAAATTAAATTCATTGTTCTTTATTTAATTATCATGAATTAAGATACAAATACACACATACTTAAAAAAATGCAATGCATCTAAAAAATAACATATTTTAAATACATTTGCATATCAAAAGGTATTCAATTCAGCCGACATTGCCTTTTTAAGAATTATAAGTAATTGTATTGTAAGCAGCTTTAAGGCTGAGAGGCATCTGCGCTCGCCAATTGCCCAGTGAAGCTGTAAAAGCCATCTGCGACCAACAGCAGTAGTCAGTTCGAAAACAAACAAAAAAATATAACTAAAATGCACATGTTAACCTTAAACTCCAAAACATCAAGCCAGAAAATACATATATTTTACGGCAAATTGATACCTTTTATTAGAAAATAACATCATAACAATACAACTTATATATTTAAATTCTAGATGCACGCTGTTTTCTAGAAATTACTAAGCAAAATAGACTTTAGATGTGTATCAAATATCCACTTAAATTACGTCCGATTGAATGAGTTGGCGTAAGAAGAGCTCAACATAGCGGAAAGCCACATAGACGGAATGTGGGCGTAATACGATACAATTAGGATCCTAGAATATTTTCGCACACGTATTACTGTCTCATACATAAGGCTTAGCGTAGCGAGAGCATCGGTAGCTCATTGGTGTGGATTGTTGCCTTCCGATCTGGAGGGTGCAGGATGAAATGCCACCACGTACCTATGTATTTTCGAAATTATATGTACGTTTATCCAACGCTCTTACGGTGAAGGAAAACATCATAAGGAAACCTGCGCACGCCTCTGCGAAGTAATTCAAAGGTTGTGTGTGAAGTCGTCCAATCTGCATTGGGACGCGTGGACGATTAAGCCTACACCCTATACGGGTAGGCTCGTGCCCCTCGGTGGGGACAATAATGGGCTGAGGATGGATGATGAAGGCGTAGCGTTTAAGGCGATCGCCAAAAACCAGTTGAAATGGTGTATGTGTTATCGCATGGGTGATCGAGAATATATAATTGAATCCGTTCGTTCTTTGGTACGTACATATAACAGCGTTTGTCCTGGCTCCTACTCGTATCTCCAGAATAGTATTCGTTAACACTCACCAATCCGTATTAGATCCGCGTTTTAAGTAAAGGTCCAATTTCCTTTCGTCTAGAAATTAATTGAACAAAAGGCAGGACGCCTATGTTACTTTGGATATTTATGATTTAAAGTAAGAAAAGCAAAATGTATTCAGAATTGAATATATGAATCAATTCTTAACATCTATCTGCCGCTTTAAGAGGTATTTTAACTTAAAGTATTTTGGATATTTTTATAGTAAATAGATTGCCCATTTTAATTGCTAAATTTGCTTACTTGTGTCAATTTCGCAGACAAATAGTTTACACGTGCTACTATTTATTTCTAGTGCAACAAATAGCATTGACCTGTCATGATACATGCGTAGGAATACTTAATAAAATGTATGTGTTAAATTGTAAACAGGGTCAGTATAAAATGTTCTCTTATTCAAATGATGCCGAAGAGCCATGTTCTGTACTATTTAGTTGATAACACTTTTACCAATTATAAGATACTAGCTTTTGCCCGCGGCTTCGCCCGCGTTAAATTCGGGATGACAAAATTATTCTGTTTTCGTTACCAGGAAAGTGGAGCCATCCACTTGGTAACGAAAACAGAATAACTTCATCGCTGCAACACTGCTTCTTCTTTTTCTTATTTAATGCTTTTAGGGCCGGTTTGCAAAAACTTCAATATGAGAGATATATTGTTCATGACAAATAGCCATCATACTTATTTTTAGCTTTCTACCTTGTAAACTGTTTAAACTTATAAAGAAAATTATGTATACATATATATCACTATACATAGGAATCCCCCGCCCAAGTTTAAAAGTTTGGAGTCTATTTCCAAAAGGATCACACACACACACATATATAATATATATAACCTATTCAAGGTTACCTTTTATCAACATACCAAGTTTCAATAAAATTGCGGAAATTTGGATATGATACTTCCTCCCTATTTGAAGGGTTTGGGGGTAAATTTTAAAAAAAATGCCAAATTGTCGTTTCTGACAAACTAAATTTCAGCGTCGTACTACCAAAATTGCGGATGTTCCATACAAACTTCCAACCCCATTTTAGGGGAGTGGGGGTGAAAACGGGACAAAAAGTAGCCTAAAACCTATTCTAGGTTACTTTCTATCAACATACCAAGTTTCAATAAAATCCGTTCAGCCGTTTAGGCGTGAAAGCGTAACAAACAGACAGACAGACAGAGATACTTTCACATTTATAATATTAGTATAGTATGGATATGACAATTTTTAACACATACTTCAAATAGTTTTTTCTAGTATTGGTAAATGGTTAACTGATAATCATAAGAAACTTGAAATATAATGTTTTTCTCGTTACTCGGACATCTTTTATATGAGATGATTGGGATTACGATAGTCCTTTTGATCTTATAGTTTATTATAGACCTCAGGGCGCTATTTTAAAGCAATAATGATTATTTATTAACGTTTTTTCATAATATTCAAGTAATTGTAAGCGAATGCGCGATAGACACTTGTAAACTCTCCGCTTTTCCCCAGCGTTTAGTCGAGTTAAGACCCAAGAAGAAGAAAAAATGGTGTTATTTTTTGTATAGGGGAGGGATACAAACGAGCAAGAGAGACACCTGATGCAGAGTGACAACGGTGACACCATAAGTGCCTCCGGTGCGTCGCTTGCTTTTAAGAAGGAAAACGCTCTTATCTTAAAGGTTTCTATGTCATATCTGTCAGGAAATACCGCTGCTGGTGGCAAATTTTATAATGCTATGTTTTAATTAAGTTTGAAGAAACAAGTAACTCTAGAACCCCTAACTCTAGGACAAGTATAAGATTGTTTAATAGATACGGTAAACTGTATATAACTCGTGTAAATATGCAATTATATCTAACAAGATTGACAGATATTGAACTTATGACATTCCTTGCAATAATGATGATAGCAATAGTAATTAAGTTAATTATCTAACCCAGTTTAGTAGCCCTGATCAGTATTGATTTTACCCAAGTTACGTGTATTCTTAAAATTGATTAAGCAAACACAATTAAAAACTGCCACAACAAAATTAGGACACAATAGGCATTCAGAGAGAGTATAGTCTGTTTAATAATACAAAAGCTTTCATTTTCAATATTTTGATATAAAAAACCGCCCTAACATATTTTATTCATCGATTATATACTCGTAAATAGCTTTATGCTACAGAAACTTAAAATATATTTTTTATATTATTAAAGCAGCCATAAAAATCTTAATAAAACCAGACAGGAGTATTGATTTGTGATGACATCATACCAGTGATTCTATTATCAAATGAAGTTCATAGTATAATTGGTCAGTAAATTTCAAAAAACCAACCGTACTTACATTGATAATAAATTATCATATTTTACACAACGCACTAAGTAGATAAAGTATTTATTTATTTAAATGACCAGAAATGTAAATGTTATTTAAACATTATTTAAGAATAAGTGACTAGTTCTCCGGCACATGAACGACAAAAATGTACATACAAAGTACTTACACAGAATTGTAGTTAACTACTAAATTGAATATTTACGTCTTAACAACAATAAACTTGTCGTATAGATAATACTGTTATGTCTATTAATTGCCTCCAACAATACAGGAACAATTAACATGTTGTCAAATACAGAATGAGGCCGAGCTAGAATTAGACATCCCTATATGAAAATAGTTTGTTGGAGTAATAGAAGCCCTAGTTATACATAATTATGAAGATATTGTAATCACCGATAATGGAATGATAAATTATTGCTTACTATGCGCTCAGGCTATTGTTTATCTAAGGTTATATAATCCCGTGGTAGGCCTATGTACTACAGTGGGATGATAAAAGCTCGCTGATTGATTGAAGTGATCGCTTGCTTTACAATCAGTCGTTTGTATCACCCAACATTTCATCTTAAGCTTGTTTGTCTTTTCATAATCATTCATTTCTTTTACCGACTTCATTATTTATGCTTGCTCAAACAATCATCTACGAGTATGATAATGTTGTTGACAACATCGATGGTTTGTTCAAACACTGAGGAACCGCTCGAATCGGAGTAGTTCATTAATCTTAAGTGTTTGTAAGAAAGAACGATGATATTTAAAAGGGTCTCCCTTCTCTGCTCTATTTTTCTCTATAGGCTTTCAGTGAAAACATGTTTCGTGATAAAGAGTTCCTGAGCACACTCAGGCTCGGTTGTTAGATTAATGAGTTAATGACAAATATATAAAAACATGTGAATAAATATAATAAAAAAACAATCCAACTAATAAAAAAGTCCCACGCTTAACCTAGTAGTAGGTCAGCGTTGTTACAATTCGACTGACAGCAAAGTGCTATTTGGATCAATTTATCTGCATTTCATGTCCCACCGCAGGGCTGAACAGACCCTAAACACTAAATACTGCCCAGCGGGATACGAACCCGTATAATTGAGTTGGAGTACGTATTTTAAAATGTGTACAAGTGTTCTCATCGTGCAAAGCACTCTTGTTTACTCTAATTTGAGTCTACATTGCTATGTATAAATATCCATGAAATTAAACTGTATATGCAGACACCACTCATAGGGCTAATTAAAAAACATGATACGAGTTTTACTCAGCACTTGAATGATGCAGCGAACAAAATGTGCTCCGATTGCACAAGGATGTAGCATTGAGTTTAAAGAGAACTGCAAGTGTACTAATAGTTGTGTTGTGAAAATAAAAAAACACGCACGGATCGGAGCGGACTGATCGTTATCGCTATCTTTATTTGTATTATTATTATATAATTATAACGCTGATTAAATGGTGACTCTGATTGTTATCGTGATACGTACATACGAGTATGCATTGCTTATATATGTATACATACATTGCGGTGTATGCATATCTACAGTAGAATACATAGATTTGGTCCAAAACATAAATAAAAATAAATAATAATAATAATAAATCGTTAAAATCGACTTGTTCTATATGGAGTGTTCATGGGTGACGGTTTACTTACCATCACATGAACCGGAAGCTCGTTTGCCTTTCTTTAAATTAAAAATATACCTTTTTAAAAAAATAGGTATCTTATCAATAGGAATCTCTGGCTTACTTTATCCACTGCAGTCCATGGCTGAACACAGGTTTCCCCCATTTTACACTATACATATAATCCTTTACTCACACAGCCCCAACAGCGACCTTTCGGAAAATCTGAACATCAGGCCAAATGCTACTAAGACGTGGTTCCACTCTAGAATCCATCTCCTCCAAAAGATATTCCTTCCAAAAAGCCAAACCTTCGACAAAACGTAATAGCGGCGCACTGCCCTTCAACTGTTAATGACGAGTTTTGTTGGTAAATTTATTCTGAGAGAATATGTAACATCATTTATAATTTGATTTCAATAGAAGACCCCATGCCCTAAATGTTTTTGGTTATTGCTCTACTTACTGGGATCTTGGATTATATTATCCTGTACGCTTGGTTTAGACTTACAATATTATTATTTTATGACCAAATCTAGCAAGTATGTGTTTTCAACAAACTTTGTAATCTATTTTCAAATTAGTACTACAAATAACTTTGTCAAGTTAACAAACTATATTGTTATATTGAAACCATAATCACACTATTTTCCTCATAATGTGTGAATTAGTTTTTTTATTTAACTACGCATTAATGTGAGTAATGAGTTAATTTGTATTTCATTATTTAAAAAAGATGATAAGTTAGGAAACAGTCAGCGACATTAGTAAATACTCGTATTATTTTGTAAATAATTTCAAGTATGGGATTTAAGCTGACAGCTTGGACTCAACTCAACCCTTGGTCCAGGGTGCATAATGCGAATAAAAATTGGGCCTAGATGGCGCTGTGTGAATGTCAGTGGATATTTATTTATTTATTTAATGGTCGATTTCGCAACTACTATCCTTAGATAGTAAACAGGGCCAACGACTTAACGTACCTTAATATGTAATAATGCATCCGAAAGCGCGTAATTAGTGTCTTATGACGAAGGTCTTTAACCAGTGTGTGTTGCCGGTTATGATTTACGGAAGCGAAACGTGGTCAATCACTATAATATAGATCTTTTGAGTCAGCTCAAGGTTTCGTGCTATGGAAAGGGCTTTGCAAACTTAGATCTAGAAAACTAAGTTTATTATTTTTCCCTACGCGATTAGATCCGAAATAAGATCATTCCCAGGAAATCTAAAGAAGGTCACCATCATGATTCATAGAACCTACACACTGATAGAGCGAAGAACTGATGTTCGATCTATGTTCTTAAGTGACGTCCACGGTACAGAAAAAAAAAACCCAATCTACAAGCTGGTATTAGGTAACCGACCAATTTATGATAGGGATGTGTCCGCATGGAAGTTCTTAAAGGAGATATTTGTTCAGCCGTGGTCATATTACGCTACCGAGTGTTTATTATCTTTTTTTAATGATATCGATAGAAGCAGCCTATTTTTAACATTAAAACGATCTCAGTACAAATTGACATCAGCAGTAAAATGTATATTCTAAATCTCTTTGTATTCGAACAGAAACAAATCTAAGGAGCGCTTTTCACAACAGCTGTTTGGCGAGCGTGGCGCGCGCATAACCGCTCGTTACGCGGATGGGCGCGCGCGCTTCCACTTACGCTATTGTCCAGTTCGCTTTCGACATCAGTCACCGCACCGCTGCATGCTCAGGAAGAACTAATCATGTTTGTGCCTATTACGCGTGTCTCCTAACGAACTGCGCCACAATTTTGCTAACTGACATGAATGTTTGATTCTCGTAGGTATATGCCAACTACAAAAATATGCTTATTGCTTTTTTTTTTTTTATATTTATAAGTGTAACTGTAATGTTGTATGTAACATAAAAACAAATTTCTTGCCACGAACGACGAAATTGTGGATCAGTTGCTGCCGGAGATATTTCCTGAGCGATACGACCCGCGACCTTTCAAAAAAGAGCGTATTCCCTGCTGAAAGGCCGGCAACGCATTTCATGCCCTCTGGTATTGCAAATGTACATGGGCGGCGGTGACATTTACCATCAGATGAGCCGTTTGCTCGTTTGCCTGTTATAGTATAAAAAAAAAAAAAAAAAAAAATTCAATTCCCTTCGATTGGTACGAGTATGCGAACACATTACAATGACGCGTCTAAGGGCTGTTACAACCTATATTTTAAACCTTTAACCAACGCAGACTGCTTTCTCACTGTGAAGTCCTACCCAGTGCGCAATGCATACGGTGCGTTGCGCCCTGCAAAAACCGACTGACCATAACCACCTCTGATAATATGCGCGATCAGTAGAAAGGAAAAAAGTTAATTTCAACTTTTAACATCGCGACTAGATATAGAGTAAACATAATTTATCTATTGTATTTCTGGAATCCGACGAATAAAAAAGTTTAAACTAACATAAAATAATGATTAGTTGAAACGAATTGCTGGTTTCTCTCAATGGAAAACTACCTCCCGAACCATGGTAGCTTCATTTGACATTCAAAGTGTTCTTAAGACCTAAACTGAAATAACACTTTTTATTTCATTGTGTATGCATATATTACTTATAATAAATCGCAATTATTTTAAAATGAATATCATAAAGAACCTCATTATCAAAAACGATTACCCGCTAAAAAAGTACATGTACCTATACGTTACTTAGTAGGTACAATCAAAGCANATGATAATGTTTGTTGACAACATCGATGGTTTGTTCAAAACACTGAGGCCGCTGAATCGGAGTAGTTCATTAATCCTTAAAGTGTTTTGTAAGAAAGAACGATGATATTTAAAAGGGTCTCCCCTTCTCTGCTCTATTTTTCTCTATAGAGGCTTTCAGTGAAAACATGTTTTCGTGATAAAGAGTTCCTGACCACACTCAGGCTCGGTTGTTAGATTAATAGTTAATGACAAAAATTATCATAAAAATATGTGAGTAAATAATATTTTTTATATTAAACAAACAAATACGAAAAGTACGCTTGTATATAGATAGATCGCTGCGGTAAAGTGCTTATTTCGATCAATATATCGGCATTTAATGTTCCGCAGGGCTCAGACCCTAAACACTAAATACTTGCCCCAGCAGGATACGAACCCGTATATTAAGTTGGAGTATGTATTTTCAAAATGTGTAGAAGTGTTCCATCGTGCAAAGTACTTCTTGTTTACTGCTAATTGAGTCTACATGCTATGTATAAATATCCGTGGAAATTAAACTGTATATGCAGACACCACTCATAGGGCTAATTAAAAAACATGATACGAGTTTTTACTCAGCACTCGAATGATGCGGCGAACAAAATGTGCTCCGATTGCACAAGGATGTAGCATTGAGTTTAAAGAACTGCAAGTGTACTAATTAGTTGTGTGTGTGAAAATAAAAAAACAACGCACGGATCGGAGCAGAGTGATCGTTATCGCTATCGACGCACCGCGTAAAAAATAAATATTTATTTGTATTTATTATTATTAAAATATTCAATGGCGCTGATTCAATGGCGGACTCTGATTGTTATCGTGATACGTACATACGAGTATGCATTGCTTATATATGCATATATAAATTGCGGTGTATGCATATCTACAGTAGAAATATATAGATTTGGTCCAAAACCAGTCATCTCCATCCATATATTTCGTTTAAATGTATGGATTACTGTTTATTATTAGACTTCTTACTATATAAAGTGTTCATGGGTGACGGTTTCACTCACCATCAAATGAACCGGAATGCTCGTTTGCCTTTCTTTAAATTAAAAATATACCATTTTTTTTAAATAGATATCCTATCAATAATATAATCTCTGGCTTACTTTATCCGACTGCAGTCCATGGCTGAACACAGGTTTCCCCCATTTTACACTTTACATATTATCCTTTACTCACACAGCCCCCTAACAGCGACATTTCGGAAAATATCTGAATATCAGGCCAAATTCTTACTAAGACGTGGTTTCTACTCTAGAATCCATGTCCTCCAGAAGACATTCCTTCCAAAAAGCCAAACCTTCGACAAACGTAATAGCGGCGTACTGCCCTTCCAACTTGTTAAATGACGAGTTTTGTTGGTAAATTTATTCTGAGAGAAGTATGTAACATCATTTATAATTTGATTTCAATAGAAGACCCCATGCCCTCTAAATGTTTTTGGTTATTGCTCTACTTACTGGGATCTTGGATTATTATTATTCCTGTACGCTTGGTTTAGACTTACAATATTATTATTTTATGACCAAATCTAGCAAATATGTGTTTTCGACAAACTTTGTAATCTATTTTCAAATTAGTACTACAAATAACTTTGCCAAGTTAACAAACTATACTGTTATGAGAGCGTCGGTGGCTCAATGGTGTGGACTGTCGCCTTCTTACGGGAAGGGCTAAGGTTCAAATCCCGACACGTACCAATGTGTTTTTAAATTTTCGAAAAATATGTACGGTTTTCCGACGCTCTTACGGTGAAGAAAAACATCGTGAGGAAACTTCATGCACGCTGGCGAGAGAATTCAAAAGGTTGTGCGTGAAGTCGTCCAATCCGCACTGGGCCCGCGTGGACAACTAAGGCCTTATCACCCTACACGGGTAGGCTCGTGCCCCTCGGTGGGGACATTACACACTATTTTTCTCATAATGTGTGAATTAGTTTTTTTATTTAAGTACGCAATAATATGAGTAATGAGTTAATTTGTATTCATTCATATTTACAATAGAGATAAGTTAGGGCACAGTCAGCGACATTAGTAAATACTCGTAGTATTTTGTAATAATTTCAAGTATGGGATTTAAGCTGACAGCTTGGACTCAACTCAACCCTTAGTCCAGGGTGCATAATGCGAATAAAAATTGGGCCTACATGGTGCTGTGTGAATGTCAGTGGATATTTATTTAATGGTCGATTTTCGCAACTACTATCCTTAGATAGTAAACAGGGCCAACTACTTAACGTACCTTAATATGTAATAATGTATCCGAAAGCGCGGTAATTATTGTCTTATACGAAGGTCTTTGACCAGAGTGTGCTGCCAGTTATGAATTTACGGAAGCGAAACGTGGTCAATCACTATAATATAGGCCTTTTGAGTCAGCTCAAGGTTTACTACCGTGCACGAAAGAGTTTTGCAAAAATTAGCTCTAGAAAACTTAAGTGTATTTTAAGCTAGAGCTAACAATTAAAAAAAAACACTAGTTTTCCCTACGTGATAAGATCCGAAATAAGGTCATTCTTAGGTAATATCAAGTAGCTCATCATCATAGTTCATAGAGCAATAACCTACACACACCTAGATAGAGCGAAGAACTGATGGTCGATCTATGTTCTTAAGTGACGTCCACGGTACGGAAAAAGAACCCAATCTACAAGCTGGTATGGGTAACCGACCAATTTATGAAGGGATATGTCCGCATGGAAGATTCTTAAGGGATATTATTATTGTTCAGCTGTTTATATTAGGCTACCGAGTATTCATTATCTTTATTAATGATATTTATAGACCGGCCTATTTTTAATATTAAAACGTTCTAAATATACAAATGGACAGCAGCAGTAAAATGTGTATTCTAACAAAGATATGAATCTCTTTGTATTCGAACAGAAACAAATCTAAGGAGCGCTTTTCACAACAGCTGTTTGGCGAGCGCGGCGCGCGCATAACCGCTCGTTACGCGGATGGGCGCGCGCGCATCCACTTACGCTATTGTCCAGTTCGCTTTCGACATCAGTCACGCACCGCTGCATGCTCAGGAAGAACTAATCATGTTTGTGCCTATTACGCGTGTCTCCTAACGAACTGCGCCACATATTTCTAACTGACATGAATGTTGATTCGCGTAGGTATAGCCAACTACAAAAATATGCTTATTGCTTTGTTTTTTTTTATATTTATAAGTGTAACTGTAATGTTGTATGTAACATAAAAACAAATTCAATTCCCTTCGATTTGGGTACGAGTATGCGAACACATTACAATGACGCGTCTAAGGGCTACAACAACAATATTTTAAACCTTTAACCAACGCAGACTGCTTTCTCACTGTGAAGTCCTACCCAGTGCGCAATAGCATACGGTGCGTTGCGCCCTGCAAAAACCGACTGAGCCAACCAACCTAACCTAACCACCTCTGATAAGAGTGCGCGACTGAAGAAAGAAAAAATAGTTAATTTCCTTTTAACATCTGCTGACAGATACAGAGTAAACATAATTTATCTATTGTATCTGGAATTCCGACGAAATAAAAAGTTTAAACTAACATAAAAATAGATTGAGTTAGTTAACGAATTTTGTATGCATTATTACTTATAATAAATCCAATTATTTTAAAAATGATATCATATAAGAAACCTCATTATCAAAAAACGATTACCCGCATCAAAAGATACATGTACCTATATTACTAGTAGGTACAATCAAAGCAAAACTATGAAAGACTGAAATGATGTAAGACAAGCGAAACAAAAGT